>JAHBCN010000105.1:250000-292771 GCA_019359885.1 Listronotus oregonensis | reverse complement strand
TATGGTATTGAAAACTTTTTTTGGTCTCGAATAATAAAGCCAGCAGAAGCTGTTTAATTATGAGGAAAGACCCTGTACGTGGACCCCGAACTAAATTAATAGAATTGCCATTTATTAATAAATAAGTTTGATATTTTAATGCTCCCTGAAAGTTGGCTAACTACCAATTTTTATGATGCTAAGTTAGGCAGTAACAATTACTGTGCTTGCCAGAATGATGAAGGTAGAAAGTGTCAAGGAGATGCTGTGATAGTACCCGTATCGAAAGAGTTACATGCAAGAAAACTGGATGTTCTTATTAGTTCTGGTTAGTTAGAAAACCAGGACAGTTATAAATTTTTGCAGTTTCTATATTATTAAGTATTAATCAAACAGATCATACTCAGCAGTAAATCTTTGGTTTTTCTTTGACCCTTAACAATATAGATATTTTGCAATTTTATACTCCTCTTTTTACGTACTGCATTGAAACACTACTTGCTGTTAAACAAACAAAGTTAGGCATGGTAAGTAAATGATTACCTTGTATATCAAGTTGTCTACTAACAGGTATATTGTTGTATAAATAACATTGGCTTGACAATAATTACAGGCAGGTTATGTGTAGTAGCTAGCTTCTTTAATATGTTTTTGAATGTATTGGATAAGTAAGAGAAATAATTAATATAAGTACTTAGGAATAATTTTATACGTATATAACATGTGCTGTTATAAAAAGAAACATGGTTTTCTCATTAAAAAAGCAAATGGGGAAAAAGGGTTTTGGTATTTTTAATTTTTTTTTATTTATATTAAAAATTTTAATTATTATTTATTTAAAAATTTTTTATTTAAAAAAAAATAAATATTTAAAAATTAAAAAAAAAAAATTTATATTATTTATATATATATATATATATATATATATATATATATATATATATATATAATGCCAAATTCCCGGGGATGATGGGGGTCCGAAACCGTAAGAGATACGAAAAATTTTGGGTTTCGCATTTAGGTGCCTAAAACATGCCGATTTGAAAGTTGGAAAATTGAGAACCCGGGGATATCTGGAAAAAAAAAGAAATTTGTGATTTCGTTTTTTTTTTTCTGACGTTATTTAAAGAGAAGGAAAAAAAAAAAGACACTTTTCATGGCCACTTCTTTAAAACCCAAAAAAGTGTTTAGAGATTTTCCGAGACGTTTTTTTTTTGACCCCTCATCAACTTTATTTTTTAAATACGGACCTGGGTTTTTTTTTTAATTTTTTAACCTCTTATTTCAATTACAAAAATATAACACTTAATATTTATTAACAAATATGGAACGCCCCTATAAGAAATGATGTGCGTTCCTTGTCTTACTCATTCTTTTAGGAAAAAAATATTTTATTTAAAAAAAAATATTAAGTGTTATCATCATTGTAATTGGGATTATAACTCTTAAAAAAATGCAATAAACAATTGAGTGCCGCTTTAAAAAAAAATTAAGTTGATGATGGTTTAAAAAACAAAACTTAGGAAAAAATCTCCAAATTTTGGGTTAAAAAGGGCCAAAAAAGTGTCTTTTTTTTTCCATATCTTTTAAATAACGTCAAAAAAATTAAAACAAATTGACAAATTTCGGTTTATTTCGGAATCTCCAAATACTTGTATTTTTACAACTTTCAACCACTTGTTGGCCCCCAAGCGCCTTTGCCATAATTTTACCCTTTTATTTTATTTAATATTATAATTTATTATATATATATATATATATATATATATATATAATATATATATATATATATATATATATATATATATTTTATATATATATATATATATATATATATATATTTTTTAAAATAATTATTTATATAATTAAAAATAAATTAATATTAAAAAATAATAAAATATTTATTTATTAAATAAAAATTATAAAATTAAATAATTTTTTTTTTTTTTTTTGAGGCCTATAATAACTATATCGTGCTGTCTTAAAGGAGTGCAGTTAATTGGGTAAATATTATAAATATATAAATGGTGAACCTATTGTTTCATGTTTGCTTGAACTACACTGGTGACGAAATAAAGTTTAAATTAAATATTAATACAACAGTTTAAAATTAAATAAATTGATTAAATCAAAAAAATTTTTAAAACGCTTTAAATTATAAAATTCTTTTTTTTAAAATTTTTAAAGCGAATTAAATAACAAAATTTTTATTTTTAAAAATTTGGAAAAAAAAAAAAAAAAAAACCTGTTTTATTATGTTTTCTTTGGGAAAACTCGTCTTGAAATTTTCTACAAAATGGGACCACTTCGGTCCAGGGGTTCCAGGGGTGCCCATTGATCCCTTAACTTGCAGATCGCCTGCAACAAAAAAGAAGAAAACCCCCAAAAACCCAAAATTCAAACATAATAGTCTACGTTTCGGTGGCAAGTCGGCCACCGTTCTCCAGATAAAATTAAAAGAAAAAATTAAACTACATTTTAAGAAATTTTGCTTTAAAAAACTCTTGATAGCTTTTTACTTTTAATGGCATTTTGTCATAAATGACATAAGTTTATTTGACTGGTATATTTAAAGTATTCAATAAGACATAAGAAAGTGGTATGGTGTGTTAATTGATTTTAAGTTTACCTGAATTTACTTAAGCATCAAGCATTGGTAACCATGTATTATTTAATTTAACAGATACTGATGCTACACATTTATCTTTATTTAATAAAATAAATGCACTTTTCTGAACAAGTTTCCTTTGCTAAAATGCTAGAAGCATTCCAGTTAATTATGTGTTTATTATCAAATGCGTGTTGACAGATTTTTAATTTGTATAATTTAGTGTTTCTAATGTATGTTACATGTTCTTCTATGCGTTTGGCTAATGGGGGTTTAAAAAAATTTCCTAAATAAAATTTATTAATTCACAAGGCATCATATCACAAAAAAAAACATTTTACTGATATAAAATTGTAAAATATAATTTTTTGGGGTTTAGTATTTTGTTAATTGGGGAATTTCTTTAATTAATTGTCGGATAAATCTTTTAATTCAGGTCCATTTCTTGGTCGGTTAATTTAAAAACAATATAATTTTTTTTTAAAATCTACTTAAGTCTATGTAGTTTGTAATATTATAAAAAAATATTTAGAAACCTCAGCAATAACACAGATGTAAATATTTCGAACGAATTTATTACCCGGTGCTGGTCATTTACGTTATTACCTGTCAATTTCAAATTAATCATTAACCTATTTTTGCAGATTAAAATTTATTTTCAATTTGGGACCAGTTTATAACAAAGGGATATTGTTTTAACCCGTATTATAAATCTACCAAGATAAAAAAAAATGCTGAAATGCATTGTTAGACCGGTATTAATGTCTACGTGCGGTTTACTAGGTGCAAAAATATGTAAGCGTTGTAATGGATTATTGGATTATCTTGATAAATATAGATTTCTCTACAGAAATTGCCAATTATATCATAAGTTGGATTTATAGGTAAGCCTATACATCAGTATTAGAGTAGGAAAATATTTTGCAACACACAAAATAGGTTGATGATGAATCAGCTGAATGATCTGATGTCCTAAATTTAGAAAAGTCCTTAAAGGACGATGAAAGAGCAGTGCACTTTGATCGGTTTTTTCCCCTTTTTGGGTTTCTTTTTAATTTTTAAATAATTCTTAATAAATAAGGCAAAAAAATTTTAGGGTTAAAAGGGGAAACCCCCGTTTAAAAAACCGGGGGGTTTTTTTGGCCAGGAATATTTAAAAATGGTGGTGTAAGGTAAACAAAAATATTTAAAAAACGTCAAAATTTTTGAAAATTATTATACAAAGCACTATAATTAAAGCAATTGATAAAGAATAATTATTAAACAATATAAACAACAACCTGTGTCAGTAAAAATATAAATATAAATTAGTTTACCGATTTATTAAATTTAAAAATATATATATTTTTAAAAAGAAAGATTTAAATGAATTTTAACTTTTTTTCCTATTTTTGATTGAGATTTAAAAGGTTATTTTAATAATATTTTTATATTTACTAATATGAATTTTTGCTCGTGGGCACCGGTTAAGAAAATAAATTAAAATTGATTTATTTCAAAAATCTGATTACAACTTAATTCCAAGTCGATGTGCAAACTTTAATATAAAAATTTTAAAAAAAAAAAAAAAAGATTTTTCTTAATTTTTTTTTTTTAACAAAGCAAATCCTAACCTTTTGCTTTATAATGAGTTTGCTACTATAAAGTGACCACTTGATTTAATAATTTATAAATTCTGTTAGTTCTTTTTTACTTAAAATGAGAAAGTAAATAATTTAGGTTCTGCAGGTACTCTTAAGCGTATAAACCTGTTTTTTTAGTAGAAATACATTGACGTAAAATAATTTTGATGTGTCATTTTTAAATATTACACTCTAGACTAATTTGTTGCCTTTATTTTAAAGCCTACGCGTGTGGCAAATACAGTTGGTATAAAATCTGCAACCTGCAATATCATTTATGTATTATTATGAGCTAAAATTATTAAGTGTATTTGAAGTTTCAGTGAAAATGCAGGAAAGTTCTGTTAGGAAATTATTAATGTTTAATATATTTTTTTACTATTTTTTATTCTTTTAATAAATATAGTCTTTTTTGCCATAACTGTCGATTTTAAAATTGTAAAATTTTAATATGGCTCTTAGAAAAGCACGTTTAAAACAAACGGCCGAGTGATGATCGCGTTGTTTACAATAAGAGTTTTGAATGTTTAACAAAACGTCATTGTCATGTTATTCAATGATTTTAGTAGGCAACCTGTTAAAAACTGACATTTTGTTAAACATTCTAAACCGTTTCAACTTTGCAAATTGTTGTTAACAACGGTTTAGAATGTTTAACAAAAGTCAATTTTAACAGGTTGCCTACTAAAATCATTGAATAACTGACAATGCGTTTTGTTAAACATTCTAAACTTCTAAGTCCATTGCCAAATTTAATCACTCGGCCGTTATAGAGTACCAGCGAAATTTTATTTTTTAAATTTTCTTGATTTGAGTGTTGAAGAACATACAAAAATAATAAATTATTGAATCAGTGGATTACTTTATAATTAGCAAACTTATAGCAAAAAATTAAGACTTTTAATTCAATTAAAAAAACAAAAAGAAATTTAAATTTTTTGGAACAATAAATTTCGTAAATCTAGCCGAAACTAACCCTGCAATTTCTTTAAAAACATTACTGTCAGATATACATAAGTGCTGATAAAAAATGTTAAAATGGTCTGAAATGAAAGTTCAAAGTTGTTGTTCAAAATAATGACAACGAATCTGTTAAAAATCAATAAAAAAAACATTTATAAACACAGTTTAAAATAGTTATAAAATAAACCAATTAGCAAAACTATATATTTTAACAAGGATGGAGTTGTGGTATCATCTCGGGCGTCACTACCAAAATAGGATTTAATTATAACAAAAGTTAAACCCTTTTGACAATCAAAATAAAAGTAAAAATCATTACATTTCGTAAATTAATCCTTTAATAATGATCTATAAAGAGGTACTATTTCAGATTGCAGTGCTTATGCACTGCATTCTGAAGTACTATTACCCTGACATCGTCAACTGTTAAAGAAAATCCTTTTCCTTGTTTACTTACGAGAAAGATGGTCGTTTCGATGAAAAAATAAACCGTTAGGCACAGAATAACATTTTAAGGTTAAAATACAGCACATTGTTTATTCTAAGCTTGGTCACATATAATAGGCACGAATTTTAATCAATAATTTTTACTACACTGTTAGTCTGGATCTAATGAAACTAGTTGGTTTTTACCTACTTTCTTTAAATAATTTTGCTTACAATTTGTGCACGCATCTACTCCATTTACGCTTTGAGAAGCGAACCAAAGCGACTGCAAATAGCGGGTACTTCAGATGAACAAAACTGGCAATCTCTTCTTTTCGGCCCTTTGGCCCGAACGCAGATTTACATTTTATACCATTATACGATAAACGTTATTCCATAACGTAGTGTCATTTGTAAGTCATCATGTGTTTAAACAATCTGAAACCCAGTATTGAATGAATTAAAGTAACTAAAAATCTCATTAACTTTAATATACAATTTAAGTTTTGTTTTCTGAAGCATTGTAATGTCGTTGTTAGCTTAGAAATAGCTTAAGAAAAAATATTTTAGGTGATTGCGCAGTTATTGATTCCGTATTATGATTTGGAGTAGAAATAGATATTTACTGTAATATCATATCCAACTATGTTATAGATGAAGTTTATCTGTATCGCAATATGATTTGGGGTAAACATCACCTATACAAAACATACTACGGTATAGAATGGTGTTTATCTGTATAACATTATAGATAAAAAATATGCGGTCCGGACTTACCTACTATTTTTTTAAATTTAAAACTATTGGTTAAATGCAGGCACGTATAGCCAGGGGATCGCGATCCTCCCGGAAAATCTTAAAAACAAATAAATTCTTAAAACTAAATCCATGGCATGATCTGGTATCAGCTTTAAAATATGCGACTGATGTGATTTCTTCGTTGAAAAGTTCCAAGAGAGACTGCTAATTCGGTATTTAAGGCAATATTCTTTTCTGCATCCAACTTACTGAAAGAAATTTTTGAGGCTGAAATTAAAACTCCTAAAACCACCGGTAAACAAATTCATAGAGAAAAATTTAAAACCACTCACTTGAAGATTATTATAGAATAGCTATATTTCTACAAAGTACGACCAACTAATTACAAGCTAAGAAATAGATTTTCTAAAAATTTCACATACTTTGGCAAGGTGCTGGTGCCGCTTCCCCGGTAAAAACTGACATATTGGACTCATTGTCTGCTTATTATATGGACGATACTTCCGACTCGGCAATAAAAGCAAAACATTATCTATGGTGTCAGAAAGTTTTAATACAAAACAAAACAAAACTTAAAGTGTTAGAAAATGTCAATAAATATATTTTTTTTAAATATCTTCAACCTACTAACAGTGTTAGCTGCGATCCTTGTAACAATCATGACTTCAGAGCGTTTATTTTTTACCATTAAAAAAATAAAACCTGGTCAAGAAATAAAATGGGAAATGAGAAACTTAGTTTATTGGTTTTTTTGGCAATTCACTGGGATTTACAAGTTGATGCTAATTCATTGACTGTAGTCACTGAACCCCCTAAATCAATTTTTCGGCTGCGTGCCTGGGGAAATGTACATTGCAAAATTAACATAGTGTTAAATATTTTTAAATAACAAAAACTTATCCCATCTAGTTATTGCTATGATGTCTGATTTGTATGTTTTGACTTTTCCAAAAATATTATTATTTCATTATTTTTATTGTCAGTAATCCGACGATTATAAAACCAAATACTGATAAATCGAACCAATTTCATTTCTAACTGAAATTAATTGTCTCCACAGTCACGGAAACCGTATAACGTTTAGCAATAAACAAAATGCAAACAAATTGTTTCTTAAAATATACCCTTTGTCGATATTACGAGTTATAACTTATTACTTCCTTCTTCAGTCCATTAATCTATCTATGAAAATGAATATCTAATCGTAAAGTGGGTGCCTGTTGCACGGACTGACATTCCAATTTTAACGAAACAATAAATGAGAATAAAGAGAAAATTCATTAATCTGATAACAAGACTGAAACACTTTTGCTATGAATAAAATACCTAGTACAATTAAGGTATATTTGAAGGCCGGAATAAGCTTTAGTTTTCCTTAAAGGTGTTAGACAATGTTATGGTTTCAATAATACTAAAATCATGAGCATCTTATTGCGTTGTGTCAGAGCCATTTTCGCAGAACAGAACACGTGAATTTCAGTCTTTTAGCTATTCTATATTATTTTAGGTTGTTAACTTATATACATTACATCGTTGTTTTGATTTAAAATAAATTAAACTTATAAGTGTAATCTAGAAATATATTTTAAAACGTCCTACCTACTATAGGAATACAAGAGTCAGAACTTAAAATGGAACCAAGAATCAGAATATTGCATATAAGGTAATATACATTCGCTTTATAAATGGGGATATACAGGGTGATTAATGAGGAAATGTTAATATTTTAGGTACGTAGTCAGGGTCCAAAAATAAACATATAAGTCTTAACAAATATGGGTCCGCAAGGCCTCCGTTTGCGAAATACAGGGTGTTAAAGTTTTTATTTAATTTTTCCATTTTTTAAATAAAATCTATGATAATGTAAATATTGGAGTAAAAATTGTTATCCGGGGTTTTTTTGGTATGACGGATTCGAACCTAATCTTAGTACGGCTCTTACTTGTAGGAGGTGCCACCTACACGTCTTTTTACTATTTTGAACAATTATAACTTTTTGGTACGGCCCTATATTACATTTTAAAGTAAGTTAAATAATTATTTTGTCATTTTTACGCCAAAAAGGTATACCTGTTAAGGTATGTAAGTTGATATGAGCAACCGTTTTCGAGATTTTTGGATTTAAAAAAATTATGACGCATCTGATTTTATTTTAGTGAAATTAAAAAAATAAAAATAAAACAAAATGTATAATTAAACAATAGGTTAATTTTTAATAAAATTATTGCTTTTGAATTATGTTTAGCACAACCTAAGCTACGTTTTATAATTTTCATCAAATACACATACAGGGTGATTCCTAAGTTGACGCTTTTTTTGAACTGTATATAGAACTCATTAAAATAAACAACTTTTTTAAATAACTTTTTTCAAAATACTAAAAAATAAGGGACTTACATTCATTTATTTGGCAAACACGGTCCTGTCCTAAGTAAGTTGTCACCTCCCTGGGCTGTGGTGCTTGGACACGATAAACGTGATTTTCCCGCAGTGTTTTCCACACTTTTCTTTTACTTAAACCGACCTGATTTGCAATGACACGAGTACTTGTGCCCAGAATAAGCCCACAAGGGAAACCGTCGCTTCGCGCGTGCAATCTGGAAGCAACGTTTGCAGATTAACGACACTTTTAATAAAGAAGAAAGATTGTGCCATTTTCACGATTTAACAATGATTTAAAACTAAAATTATCCTCGTGTCGTCCAAAAAGAGCAATACGACTGACTCACGGCGTGATAAACAACACAAAAAACAAGCGTAAATAAGAAATAAAATATCTATTTACGTTCAGGTTCGCACTAGTCACACTTTCAAATAAATGTATGTAGCTTGGTTATTTTTAGGTTTTTTAAAAAATGTTACTTAAAAAAGTTGCTTATTTGCGAGTTTTATACACAGCTAAAAAAAGCGTCAACTTAGGAATCACCCTGTATAGTGGTTATACATGTACTTTAACACCCTATATTTCGAAAACGAGGGCCATGCGGACCCATATTTGTACAGACTATTATGTTTATCTACCCGAAATATTGACATTTCCTCATGAGTCACCCTGTTTATCTTAAACCGTTTCCAGTTATAACTAAAAAACTACTCGTTGTTTACGGAAGCCTAACCGATTTTGTACGGTTTATCAACGGCTTTCAGCTATTCGGAAAATTAATACTAGACTTGCTAAATACGTTCTGATTGTTAAGAATTATCGCAGCTCTTTTAAATTTTAGTTTCTTCCAGTGAATTTTTTTGTAAATATTTTTTGTTTCCAATCCTTGTATGTCCCCCAAATTCGATATTTCAGCTCATTCTGTATGTTTATTGTGCTCTTTAACTCAACTATCATTACAAGTGGTCTTTGTTCTTCAGATTTATACTTCACCACATTCAAATGAAATTTGGTAAATACAGTTTTTATATGAAATATTGTTGTCCAATCTTGTCTTGAAAAACTACTTAAAGTGGTTTGTGCTTTAAATGCTTTTTTAATATTATGCTTGTTCTCGATTCTGCCGATATCTCCCAATTTTGTATATTAAATAAACTTTAATATACAAAATTGTCATAAATGCTTGGTCAGGCAAGGTCCTGCTTAATATGGATTTGTTTGTCTTATTCGGAAGTTCGGCGATAGTTTCCTTAATCAGTTGTTTATTGTAACTGTTTTGCTTAAGATCCGAGCTATATTAGTAATTTCTTCTTCAGAGATTTCTTAGTGTAACGTAAGGTTACTACGCGATTAGTAGATTAAAATAAAGGGTTATACGTATATTGTGAATGTGGTGAAGTATACTTTGGGGAAACAAAAAGATCACTTAACATTAAAAATAAAGAACACAAAGAACATACGGAACGAACAGAAACGTCGAGGTCAGGAATTGACGAACATGCATGGTCAAAAACAACACCGCATACAATGGTCGGAAGTAAAAATTATTTATAAAAACCCACTGAAAGAAAAGAAAATTTTCAAAAGGCTGCTGCTGAACTGTGAAATATCGGTAAAGCTTTCAGTGACATAGGCAAAAGTGGAATTTTTTTCTGCTTATAATATGCGGTTATACTGACGGTGATTAAAAAAGTATATACGTTCACATTACATCTGTGGACGATTAGTTAAAAATATTATTCATCCACTGTGTAGAGTGTAGACGAATACCCACAGCCCTTTAAATTAGCTCAAGACTTAAGTTTCACACAAACTTTTAAACCTGAACTAATTTAAGCTTCTGATTTTTATGCATATACTTCTCTCTCTGATCTGAATGTTCAGAGGGTGGTAATATACCACTGCACCTAGACCTCAGTAGGTCCTTTGTGCTTCCTCTTGTATAGGCGGGAGATTCACTGTGTCGTTCAACCTATTGATTTAAAATAGTTGACGACGTCTTTATGTGGAATCTCCCTAATTTCGGCCCGTTATGGCCAATTCGTGCCCAGCATGGAGTTCCGTTCGAATGTGAGGGCGGGACAATATCCTGTGTTCGTTAGACCCATTTTAAATAGGTGTCCTCGTAGCCCGCAGTGGCCAGTTAGAACGCCCGTTAGTGTTCGGAGGTTCCTTCTGGATATCATAAGGTTTTTTTTCGCTATTGACTTGTCTGGATAGCTCAGCATTATTTTTGCAAAATTGCAGTTTGTAGTATCATCCCATTTCCCTTTAAACAGTCGATGGGAGTATTCTTTAATGATGTCTTTAATCGCTGCTGTTGTCAGTCCAGTGGTGGGGACGGGACCAACTAGTTTCCGTCCGGCAGCCGCCCTGGCCAGCGAGTCAGCGGTATGATTACCTTTAGATATGTCATGTCCCTTGATCCAGGCTAGGTTGACCACATTATTTAGAGAGATGTTAGTCAGGGCTTGATGACATTCTAGTACTAGTCCCGAAGTAATTCGTGGTCTTTTCAGGGCTAGTAATGCTTGCCTACTGTCTGTATAAATACAGATCGTATGGTTGGCGATGTTGCGGCTTTTAATTTCGTAAGCCGCTATGGTTATGGCTGTCAGTTCGGTTTCAGGTTCATTGTCCATCTGATTTTCATGTTTATGGTTGGTGAGTATATGCCACAGCGAGTGCCCACCTTGGTCTTAGAGCCGTCAGCGTACAGGCTAATGGTTCCTTTAGACTCGCCTTTTATTGGTATTGTTCCTCTTATGTTGATTGTGTAGGGTTTATTGAAAACAAACCTTGCTGCAACTGAGTCCGCTCTTGCCTGTAGAATTGGAAGTTCCCCTGTAACACCCCTCCACAGGCGTCGTCCAGTTGAGCCAGTGCCTACATTAGTGTCTAGACCGACCATGCGAAGGCGTGTTAGAGTCATCAAAGCCGCTTTCCTTACAAATATATCAAGGGGGTGAGATTCAATATCACCTCCATAGCTCTAGTCGGTGTAGTCCTTATAGCACCTGTGATGTTTAAACATGCTATTCTTTGAATTTGATCTAGCTTATGTTTTGCCGTGATCTGTTCTGTTTTGGACCACCACACTATGGAACCATAAGTTACCATGGGTCTTATTATGGCGTGTAGATCAAGGGCTACTTTGGGAGAGAATCCCCAAGTCTTTTCTATGGTTCTTGGCATTGATCAAAAGCAATATATGCTTTCTTTATTCTGTTCTCCAAGTGAGAATTCCACGTTAGCTTACTGTCAAAGGTAATACCAAGGTATTTGACCTCTGTTGAGGAGCTCAGTTCTGTATTGAAAAGAACGGGTGCTCTGATTCCTCCAGTTTCTTTTTCTTTGTAAACAGAACCATTTCTGTTTTCTTGGGATCTATATAGATAGAGCGTATTCCCGCACCACTGTTCCAACTTTATTTGGGGCATGTTGATTCTATCGCAGATTACATTCAGGAATTTGCCTGTTAGCAAAATAACCACGTCATCTCGCGTATGCTATCGTGCTATAGGTTTTCTGTGATTAAGGTGTCGCAAGAGGCTGTCTAGAACCATTTCCATAGTAAGGGTGAGAGTACTCCTCCTGCGGACAGGGTTACGAATAGTACCTCCATTCCCCACTGAAGTAGGGCTATGCATATGCTTATGTGCCATAACTTAAAGTAAAATAATATCTTAAGTAAACTTGGCGCTTCATCTTTCTCATAAAATTAAAAAATAGTATTGAATACACAACCACACAAGTTCATTACCTGTGAACACCATAACATGCGTAAAAGAACTATAAAAATTGTTATTCGTCCACAAATGTGTGGACGATTAGTAAAGAATATTATTCGTTCATACAGTGTCCACACTGTGTCCATCCAGTGTCTTCTTTTAATAAATATTTAAGAAAAAACAACACACACTTAAAAATATCTTTCACTCTGCTAAAAAAACATTAATAGTTTATTAATATTTTATTTAGTAGTTTATTTAGAGTTTAGCCCAATTTGCCAAGCAAAGTACCAAATAAATTCAATAAAATGCACGTATTCTGTTCTGCGAAAATCGCTTTGCTTTGACACGTTGATTTTTATTTTCGATAACGCATTTTTTGACATAAAATGTATCTACACAGGTTAAGCCAGAAGAAAGATATTATATCATATGAAGGGTCCAGTGGAAAAACAATGAGATTCCATTTTTCAAAAAGTTGAGTAAAACGCAATTCAACGCGTGGGAATCTCATCGTTTTTCCACAGTGCTGCCTATTTTAAATCGTGGTTTTCGGTGAAATCTCATTGTTGGTTTGGTGTATTAATAATTCGCGTTACAAGGTATCACATGGCGTCAAAATGTAGATTTCGGGAAAAAGTGAAATCTCATCGTTTTTCCACTGGACCCTTCATATATGTTTTTTTTTTAAATGGCATATCCTGTATAATTTACTAAACCTATAACACTTATGGCCTATACTTGATAACTTTTGAACTACGGGTAATTAATGGAAACTTACAATGCTTTACAAAATTTATTTAAACTAAAATGAAAAAAAGGGTAAATAATACAGAAAGAAATCTAGCGGCGTGAAGTCAGGTGACCTTGGCGGCCATTCTCGCAAAGTTAGGAAACGTTTAGTGTCCTTATTGATAGAAGGACGCCCACTTTTTGGGAAGTTTTCATCACACCAGTATCTTAAAATTTATTTTTAATTCTACTTACTGTTGATTGACTTATCGCTTTGTCTGGATATTTATCATTAAATAAAATGCATACTTCTATATCTGTGCATACTCGGTTACCTTATTCCAGCATTAAAACTTCAATTCTTTGTGTTACAGATAACATTGTATTTAAGTAAAGGCAAAGGAATGCTTAAATATTTAAAAACGCGCTCTGACACTTATGAAAGGCCAATTACCGTTTTAACTGGTACCAAAATTTAAAAAGTTAAAAAGAACGTTTTGATGCCGTATCGAACGGAATTCATCAATCTCATAGGTTTCTGTCAGGTGCAAGAGGGTTTTCAATTTGAACATTTAATTAAATAGTAGACTATTACTGTGTTACCCTTTTCTGATCCTTTTAGTTGAAACTAATCGAATTTGTAAAGCACTGTAAGTTAGCATTAATTGACCGCTGTTCCAAAGTTATCAAGTTTTGGCCATAAGAATTTAGGTTTTTGTAATTAGCGTAACATGCAATAATCGAAATATAGAAAAATATACAGGGTGTGCCATTTAAAAAAAACCGTATATAATATCATATGTTCTTTTTGGATAACCCTATTGTATGTCAAAAAAATGCGTAATCGAAAATAAAAATCGAATTTATCCGTTTCTTTATGAACGCAGTGTATAAGAATGCAGTCTGTTTTTAAGTAATTCTATACTATTTCTAGTTATTAACGTATATATTCGTTACATCGTTGTTTTAATTTAAAATAAATTAAACTTATAAGTGTAATCTAAAAATACATTTTAAAATCATTCTACTTACTATAGGAATACAAGAGTCAGAACTTAAAATGGAACCAAGAAACAGAATATTGCATAAGGTATAAAACATTCGCTTTATAAATGGCGATGATGAATAAAACAAGTTGACGGTATTGTTTCGACAACAGATCTTGCCTTTTTTAAGACCGTATGAAGTGCTTGCTATCTTGCTATAAATATGCAGACAGTAGGTTTTTGTTCAAATACAGAGTTGGATTAACTTTCAATATATCAAGATCAGGCGCGCAACTAGCCAGTCGATGGTGTGGGGCCTAAGCCCTAAATACATACTGTTTGTTTTAGTCATAATTCTATTAGAAAATACAGTTTACGTTAAAAAAATGTTTTTTCGACACAGGGGGCTCAAAAACTTTTAAAACGTCTATTTTATTTAAAAGAAAACAACGTCTCCTTAATAAGAAAACTGCTTTTTAAAAAGACCCTTAGAATTATTTTTAGCGTTAAAATGTAAAACTTTATTGTTTTAATTTTTTTAAGCCACGTTTACATTAAAAAACATAAATGCACCTAAATCAATTAGGGGAAAAAGGGTCCACTATTGCCACAACTTGTTTTACTATTAGGTCACTGACTACAACATATTTCTTGAAATATTTTTAAAAATTTTTAATACACAAAATAATTATTTGATGATCTATTTTTTAGTTTTAATATTTTAATTTTACGTTTATGTGGTAGAAGTTGCTTATACACCTTTATTTTCAAAAATCCTTAAAGAAAGAAGTGACATGCCGTGAGGTCATGGAATGGTTAGCCAATAAATAGGACACAAGCCTTTCTATCCATCTTTTAGGATAATGTTTGTAAGCCAATTATTTTCAGTGTTGAGTAAGCAGGACATCAATTTTGTTCAAAATAAGCTTGCTAGTAGTCCAAAGTCTCATATTTGAACTTGGGCCAAAAAAGGTGTTTGGTGTAACATTTGTTAAATTTCATTATAAATTTTCTTAGAAAAATTATACTCGTAATTGAAAGGATAGCACAACAAACAATTACTTTCTTAAACTTTCGAGTTAGTAAAGTAAAATAAAATTTGAATTTTCTTGTGAGTAAAACCAATCATGTTGAAAAGCTACAGAAAAAATAAGATTTTTGTAAAATTTCTATGTGATTACCAGTTTCCAAACAAAAATCCAACCGGTGCACATCAACACTATTTTCTAACCCATGTGTAATGATTTTCATTTAAAATTATATGAATTGCGTCGCGCTAATATTTAGTTGATAAGATCTCTGCCTTAGTGACATCTTCAGATTTTCTGATACTAAATCAAAAACTGATAGTATCGCTGGATAATGTTCATTACGAATTTTTCTTAACTTCTTACAGCTTTTATATCTTCGAATGGACTGGTTCGCGTAATAGGTATTTTCCTAACAAGAGCGCCAAGTAATGTTTTGCCGCACGCAACTGCCGTTGAACGAACCACGCGAAGTGGATTTGGGCAGGCAGTCAAGTGCGAAAAAATGACTTTGCGCATACGATAGGAACAATATTTCTCATTTCTCCTTTGAGCCTCAGCATTTTATTTGTCAAAATAATCTGTATTGTTTCTTTTGACACATATGTATATATATATATATATATATATATATATATATATATATATATATATATATATATATATATATATATATATATATATATATATATATATATATATATATATATATATATATATATAAATACAAAAAAGAAACAAAAATTTAAATTAATTTATATTATATAATTATTATATAATAACATTCGACTTTAAGGATGCAAAATCCTGCGCTTCGTTTTTAAATTCATTTGTGAGCTAAAAATCTACTTTATAACTTGTTATGTAATATACTATTACAGGATCTATTTTAAAATAAAATTATTTTTAGCACATTTGCCATCCCACTCCCAATTGTGCAACAATACAGCAGGATTTTACTTTTTCCTGATTAGGGTGTTAGCGAATGATAATAATTTAATGTTTATTTTTTTCTTTAATTACTTTACACTGGCTAGTAGCTATTTTAATCTTTTTTTAAACAAATTTAAATTAAGAAAAAAGTATTATTTTTAGCAAATCAGTATTTATTTACTACACTAAGAAAACCAATTATTTTTACACATATTAAGGTTATAGTTCAGCAAAATCTGTTATAAGTTTACAATATGTAAAAAATAATGTAAAAAATTATATTGTAGTAAATTTTTATTACGACATGTAACCAAACATTTTAACACGAGCCTGGAAATGTTAAGCAACACATTTAGGAAAAACTACAAAACAAGAAAAACAAACAAACCATCTTTAAAACATTAATTCTACCATTCCATATAAACATTGCAGGTTCATAAATAATACACATTCGACTTTAATATTGATAAAGATACACTGCAAGTCTATCGGTTAAATATTTTTAAAGTGGTCATCCATTATGAAGTCTTTAGTAAAATTAATATTTTATTAACTGTGGTTCTTGCCTTTGCTGGTACCTAGAATTTTTTAAATATTTTACAGGTGTTTTAAAATAAATAATTTTTTGAAAATTATTTTCTCTTTATATTAATAAAAGAATGTATTACCTATAATTAAAAAAATTGCTATAAAGGTATGATCTTTACGTTTATGAAATTAATTAGCCGTAAATGTGCCCATAGAGCAAATTGTAGAGGTAATTTTTTACGTTTTTAAGTTCAGTAACTTAAGCTGGTTCTTGGTAGATAGAACAAAACATTTATTTGTTTTTAAAAAAATAAGATCTTCTAAGCGTCCCAGCATTAACTTCGTGACGCTGAAAAAGTGATCAGCTACTGTAAGTGATATACGAAAACTGAAGAGCCAGAAACAAAGCCTAGGTAGACAACCATAGTTTAATAAGTTTGCTAAGGAGCGCATCATGACAGACCTAGTCAAAATCTTGGATATGTTAAGAGTAACGATCTGGGATTTTCCAAAGAAGTCAAGGGACTTATTTCAGTTGTGCGAGACAAAAAAAGAGATCTTCTGTTGATGTTTTGTGTACTAGTTGTCCAGTGTAATTTTGTGTGTTGCTAAATACTTCAAAAATTGGCAATTAATTTAACTTAGATTTAGACATATGCAAAACTTTGTAGTCTTTTCTTGGTTGCACTACATGTAACTGTCTAGCTTCATGAAAGAATGCTCGTGTCATAAGAAAAGAGGCAAGTTAAGAGGAGTAAAAGAAAGGACACGCTTAATCTACTTGATCTTAAAAATAATATTGTGCATTTTATAAAAAACAGAAACAACTGTTGAAAGAGGCAGATGTGGTGCCACTGTTAAGCACTATGTAGGCTTAGGTTTACTAGGCTTGGTGAGGAAAAGCCAAAACCGGTAAGATATATGGAGGGGCCAGTGTCAAGACTCTGGAGTCTAGTTAAGAAGACGGGCCCGGACAAGGTACTCTAAAGAACGATAGGAGTAACCACAATAAATCTGGCAAGGTTGCAGTGATGGAGGTCATTTTTGCGATCTCCGCTCAAATAATTTAATCTAATCTAATCTAATCTAAGAGGCAGATTAACAGGATGTTTATGGGTGGAATTAGCAGTGAATTAATTAGCAAATAGTTTGGCTTTAAAGATAAAAATTATTTCATCTTTAAAGGTTTTGTTTTGACTATTGCTTTTAATTTGATTGATTGATTTAAAAAAAAAAAGTTGTAATCTTAAACGTTTAAAAGAAATCTATTGGACCTTTGCAGTTAGGTAAATTGTAGTACCTGATAGTGCGTGGTGACAGGAACTCAGTGACCCCAGAATGTTCAAAGTATGACACAGTAATAAAGCCGTTATCTAAGCGGAGCAGATACTTGACGATTGATGCTTGGTAGAGTTCAGGGTTGGAAGTCAGAAAAAAATCTAATAGATTAAAATTACTATTAAAAACTTCAGGTAAGTAGGTGAGTTTTATAATAATATTGGTAAGCTAATTACTGACTTCGAAGATTTCGGCTGCTCTACGCTAAGCGTCAGTTTTAGGCGATATCAACCAATACCTTTTATCGATATTAAAATCACAAACAACAATAATTATTTTGGCGAAGGGACCTTGGTAATGATATTATCAATTTTTAGAGAATTGAAGATTTATTAATTAAATATTTATTCGGTTTCAATAATATTTCAATCAAAAATTTCTTTAAACAGTTTTTTAATATTTAAATATTTTGTTGTAGGATCGACATTTCACCACCACTTTCTTGCAATGATCGATTGAGGTAACTAGATTCGGGATATGATAATTAGATGGCACTAGTTGAAAGAAAGAGGCAAAATTAGGTTCGTGTCCCGAACGTATCAAAATAAAATAAACTTCTAGTCTTTATGGACTTAATAAAAAATTATTGCTCTTTATTATTGGAAACAATAAGCGTGTCGTTGCATCGTTTTTTTTTTGTTGATTAATTTGCTTGTTATAGTGTGTGCACCACGGTGCACCACCAAATGGACCTCTAAGGTCAAGTTCATCATTAACACATCTTGCTCCTTTTGCTTAAAACAATTTTTTAAATTTATTTATCCATCATATGTCACGTGTTCTATTAGTAGATCATCTGCTACGAAAGTTCCTCATTAACAATTTTTTGCTTCTTTTGCTTTCATCCATCACATGTACGTATTCTATTAGCAGATTATCTTCTGCAGGACCACGTGACATAAATATTACTTGCTCAGCTTCATCGAACTTGCAAAGACCATGGCCTAAATATATCAAACGAAAATTACTGTCGAATGCTGTATGCCATTTTAATGCCAATCATCTGCTACGAAAGTTCCTCATTAACAATTTTTTGCTTCTTTTGCTTTCATCCATCACATGTACGTATTCTATTAGCAGATTATCTTCTGCAGGACCACGTGACATAAATATTTACTTGCTCCGCTTCTATCCGAACTTGTCCAAAGACCATGGCCTAAATATATCAAACGAAAATTACTGTCGAATGCTGTATGCCATTTTAATGCCAATCATAGTTGCCAACATTCTATTTTTAATGCTGCCACTTGACGAAAAAATTTAATATGTATTTATTTTACAAAATTACCTAATGACTAAATTAAAATTGCTGTGGAGTTAAAAAAAACTTACTTACGTAAAGTTTTATGAAGAGGTTTTTAGTTGTATTTGTTATTAAAACAACTTTTGCAAACAAAAGTAGTTTTATCTTTTATCTATTAACATCGTTAATTAAAAAATGACACTATGGACACAATAGGTACACATTTTTACGAACAAATTACTTATATATGCTTTAAAACGGACGAAAAAATGTTTGCCTCTGATACTACATTTAAGCCTGTTATTCATTTAAACATCATCAGGTATATCCATTAAATACTTGGTCCGTCAGTATTTTTTTTAACCAAAAATAAGATATTTCACTGATAAGGTTTAATTTCGTAATATACAGTGTGTCCCAAATTGGGCCTACATGTATTGGTAACTCGGGAACCATTAGAGCTACAGTGTTGGTTAAATTAGGAAAGTTTTAGACAATTTAATTGCAAAATCGAATTCGCATACCGATTTTATTTATATTTTATGGTTTTTGAGATAATTAAGAAAAACCAAAATGGTGCCTTTTTAATTTTTGCCTGTAGCTCGCAAACTACCAATTTTACGGTTTTAAGATTACTACATTATTAGAACAATTTTTTAAGAAGAATTTAATTTAAGTAAAAATATTTAAAAACTTTATTTGTTTTTGAAATATTTACCCAAACTTTGGATTTTCATACGAACGCCATATTGGATTTTTACATTTTTGAAAAGAGCTCTTCAAGAGCTTTTTATTGATGTATCACAAGTCTAGGTTTTCAGATTTGTTAAGCTCTAAAAACGATAATTTTTGTTTATTTGATAGTAGGCTTAGACTAGACTGCGTAATGGCCGCCCCGTTTCATAAAAAACAAATAATACGCATAATGTAAATGTCAAAATTAGCGTACATCTTATTTCTCGTTTAGAACGCCTTCAACAAAACTCAAGTTTTGATTATTTTAAGTATTAACAATAATGGCTTTTAATTATTCCAATGATGAAAAGGTGGATATGCTAGAAATTTATTTTAAATCTAACAGAAATACAGAAGCTGCAGCACTTGCATTCGAAGAACAATTTCCGGAGCGGCAACAACCTAACCAAATACATTTTAGATTCTTAGTTACGAACTTGTTAGCTTATGGATCTTTTGTGAAACCGAATACCAAAACTTATACAAAAAATAATGATGCAAGAGAGGCAATTATAATGGAAAACGTTAGAGATGATCGGTTAGAAAAGTGGAAGAATACAACAATTCCTGAAGTCATCTGTGCATCGGTCTTTAAAAAAACACCGTTTTTATCCATACGAACCACGTATTGTGCATGGTCTTCAGGGGAATAATTTGAATAGACAAATCACCTATAGTCAATAGTTTATTACTAAATGTCAACAGATACCCAATTTCCAATCCAAGGTTTTTTGGACAGACGAAACCCGGTTTACAAATTTTGGAATTTTTAATAGGCACCATTATCACTGCTGGGATACAGAAAATCCACATAATTTAGAAGAAAGACCGCTACAAACAAGGTTTGGCTTTAATGTCTGGTATGGCATCATAGGTAATTTAAAATGCACCTTTAATTTACGCTTTCACAAATATATAAAACATTTATTTTTCTGTTTTAGACAACCGTTTAATTGGACCATTAATTTTTGAAGAAACTCTGAATGGAGATAGGTATTTGCTACTCCTGCAAGAACAGATTTTACCGGCCATTAGAAATACAGTTCCGCCAAATGAAATGAATAATTTGTGACCTTTAATGATAACATAATCTCTAAAAATGGGCCAATTGCTTGGCCAGCTAGATCACCGGACATCACACCCCCTGATTTTTACTTATGGGGACACGCAAAAAATGAGGTGTACGAGTTTTTTCCGCCCGAAACTAGGCTGGAACTAGAACACAGGGTGTGTTTGCTTTCATCAACCGAAACACGTTACGCCGAGTAACCTGCAAGGTGTTGGAAAAATGCGAGAAATGTGTGAAAAATGGAGTAAGACATGTACAGTGATTTTATTTTTGTTGTGTTTAATTATTATCAGTTTAAGGTAATATTAGGAAGTAATAATTTTTGCAAAAAGCATAACTTTTTTTGGTAAGTTTTGAATTTCGCTCTCACAAAAGATCCATAGGGTAACAAGTTCATCACTAAGAATCTTAAATGTCTATGGTTAGGTTAATGCCGCTCCGGATGCGTATCATTTGTTTTTTATGAAACGGGGCGGCCATTACGCAGTCTAGTCTAAGCCTACTATCAAATAAACAAAAATTATCGTTTTTAGAGCTTAAGCAATCTGAAAACCTAGACTTGTGATACATCAATGAAAAGCTCTTAAAGAGCTCTTTTTAAAAATGAAAAAATCCAAAGTTTGGGTAAATATCTCAAAAACAAATAAGGTTAGAAAAATATTTTTACTTAAATTAAATTCTTCCTAAAAAAGTGTTCTAATAATGTAGTAATCTTAAAACCGTAAAATTGGTAGTTTGCGAGCTACAGGCAAAAGTTAAAAATGCACCATTTTGGTTTTTCTTAATTATCTCAAAAACCATAAAAGATAAATAAAATTTGTAAGCAGATTTAACTTTGCTATTAAATTGTCTAAAACTTTCCTAATTTAACCAACACTGTAGCTCTAATAGTTCCGATTTACCAATACATGTAGGCCCAATTTGGGACACACTGTATATTTTATTGCAATGGAATTTATTAATTTTTTTAAAAACAGTACCATAAAACATTAAATAGTTTTAGAGGTATCAGTTCGTAAAATGAATTCACTGTATATACGATACCTTTTTCTTACTTATGAAGTTGACAGAAGATGAGAATACACTTGGTTGCAAGAGTTGTTTGATGGAAGAACAACTAAAAACTTTTACATTTATTATTCCGGTTTGTAAAATAAATAAGAAACATTCATATTGCATTTTTTAAATTTTTTGTCAAGTGGAAACATTGTCAAATCCAATGTTTGCAACGTTGGCAACCATAATTAACACAATAGTCAGAAAACGAACCATTTTGCTTAGCAATGTTTTCAAAATGCATAGAATAACTTGAAATTTTGACTGTAGGTAGGGAATAGTTCAAAGATTAAAATTTATATCATGCCAAAGGGCGCCTTTACCTTGGGGGTTGTTGCCAAACCATCTCGCGGGTGGATTTTTTATATTTTGACTACAGGATTCGATAGAAAAATGATTTCTAAGCAAAAAATGATCTATGCATTTTTTTTGTAAAATGCATACTTTTCGAGTTATTCGCGATCGAAAGAAAAGGAGTTTTTTGTCGATAAAATCAAGGTTTTTAATGTATTGCATGCATTTTATCAAAAACTGTAAATAACAAAATGTAGCATGTGAGAATAAAAGTATTTTTTTTATTATTGCTGTTAAACCAATATAAAACAAGTTGTAGTTTGTTAAAGGATAGCTGTTATTCATCAAACACAAAATTTCAGATTTTCAAAGGCAAAATTTATGTATTTTTCGAGAAAAACTAATAATAACTTTTTTAAAGCATTTACAAAGACCTTTTTTAATTATGTGTCATAAAAGTTGAAAAGACCAAAGTTTTTTGAGTGCAAAAGTTTTGGAAAACAACCCCTTAATTGCCACCCCAATTAAAATGATTCGTAGCCTTTTTCAATTTCCTTTATTTATGTATAATAAATGGATTTTAAAATTTTAACCGATTTAAATTACTTAGTTTAAAAAAAATGGAGCTGCAAGTGAAAATCAAATTTCAGAATTTTAATAAAAAAATGACCTTTTCTTGAAAATAAGTCAAAAATAAAGAGAGATACGTAAAAATTTCTAAGTTATAAAATTGTAGTTTTTAAATAACAAACATATTTTTTTTGTACTGTATAACGGAAATCAGGTTAGATATAAATGTTTAAAACGCGTGTGTATAGACGAGCACTACCTTGTTTCAGCCCTTTAAAAAAGTAAGGGTTTTAAACAGTTTTAATATATAGGGACTTATAGCTCTTGAAAAAACCAACAAAATAGTTTTTAAAGACTTTTTTATCACAAAAACTAAAGGAGTTATGCTTAAAAACACAACTATTTGGAGCATGCTAAAAGCGATTCGATGATTTTTTTTAAATCCGCGGTTTTGTACTATTTTTTGCATTATTACATTGTAAGGGGTGAATTTTTGAGGATTAAAAAACTACAAAAATAAATAAGTTATAGTTGTGAGCAGTCACATTTTTTAAATACAACTCTGTGACAATATGTTAATTTTTCCAGGGTAATTTTTTTATTAAATCATAATAAGGGTTAATTTTTAAGGGTTAAAATAAAATATATAATGTTTTAAAAAATTAAGTACCTATTTGTTATTATTTATGACCCTAATATTATGTGACTTAAGCTTCAATATGAAAGTTTGAAAGGTTTTTGCAATAAGGGGTAGTTATTACCCCTAAAAAATAAAAATTAACCTTTAGCATTTTAAATATTTTAAAGAGAAGGGTAAGTTAAGCTTAATCCTAAATTTTTATGCAAAACACTCTGATAATATATAAATTTTTTAGGGTAAATATATTTTTTTTAATTATAATAGGGGTTAATTTTTAAGGACTGAAATATTTTAAATAATGTTTTAAAGAAACCAAATAGCACTTTTTCAACTTCTTTGAGTCAAATTTTACTCAACTTAAGCTTTAATATAATTTTATATTTTAATATAGTTTTCTAGATTTTAGTAATAAAGGGTAGTTTTCACCCCTGAAAAATAAAGAGCGCCCATCGGCATAATATAGATTTTAAAGAGAAGAGTAACTTAAGCTAAATCCTAAATTTTGATGCAAATCTATGCATTTTGAAAAACTCGCGAGGTTCTGCTCTTTTTTCAGCTTTGTTTTCTGGACTACAAGCATCGTGGCGCAAATCAGTCGGCAGTCATTTCTTTGGACATGTTTAAAGGACCATTTTATTTTGGTAGGTTGTTTGTGTGCGAGTTTAAACATTGCATAACAAATATTGGAAAAAAAACGAAAATTTGTAAAAAATGTAAATGATCAGTAAAAAAATTATATTATATTATATTATTATATTATATTATATTATATTATATTATATTATATTATATTATATTATATTATATTATATTATATTATATTATATTATATTATATTATATTATATTATATTATATTATATTATATTATATTATATTATATTATATTATATTATTTTTTTATATTGTATATTATTATAGGAAGGTAGTTTTAAGGTGAGTGGACTTTTTACGCCCTCCACTGCGACCGCTCGGTCTCACCTTTTTATATTTCTCCCAATAGGATCAGACTTCTAATGAATCTGATACCAGATTGGAAAAGAGTTCTTACTCTCTTACTCGTGGCGCTACCGGATCTCCGGCCTTACCCTATGAAAACGGTCCTATTCGCTTTCTATTTAAAGCCAGGGAACCCTTTCTCCTATAAAGGCGGTTCTGTCCGCCTTCTGTTTGGATTTAGGGATCCCTTGCTAAGCACCTGTTTGTTCGGGATGGATTAGCCCTTCCCCGTGAGACAGGCGCCGGTGACTTCAGGGGCACCTTTCGAAACGGACTCGCCCGTTTCGGTCAGCGCACCTTTGTCTGCTTGTGACCTCAAGTGGCACCTCTCGAAATGGATTTATTCGTTTCGGTCAGCGCACCTTTGTCATTTTTTCTTATGAAAGCGGTTCTGTCCGCCTTCTGTTTTGAGCTAGCGAAATAATAGTCCACCACGGCAGAGCCCCGCATTGCCGCAGTAAGAATACATCCTCTGAGAGGTCGCCCTGTATCTCAGAGGCACCGTTGGAGACACCTGTTTAAGGCACTAAATGTCATTCACTCATCAGCACGGTATGCTAACACCTTGAGTTAAGCCTTGTGTTCATCTTAGCTTCGGATCCCGTTCCATACGCTAGCCAAAAGAGTTGCCGATAACCAGCAACTCTAGCGCATGTTCCAAAAGATCCTACTGGGCCCAACCACGACAACGACGCGACGTGTGAACACAGCGGTTGAGATATTATTATACTTATCATCATTCTTATTAAAAATAACAAGATTTATTAAAAATGTAATTTGCATTAATTTCCTCATAAGATTCACACATATCATTTTTTTTTTATTTTTTACTATATACTATAATAAATCGTAAAAAAAATCAAGTAAAACTATAATTAAAAAACAGTGTCATTGCATTCATTTATACTGCCATTTTATTGTAACATAAATTCTCATAAATAATTATCTGAATTTTTCCCTTTCATAAAAATTCTTTCTAACGAATCTGTCGACTTTTATCAAGAATGTAGCCATAATCTTAATATGGTGCCTACATTCCACATTGTGGTCTCATCTTTACAGTGGAAACTGAAAAAATATGACCATTATCGGTGTTACCACGATTAAATAAAAATGTGGTTTCTACGAGGTGGCCTGTTAATGCGCAAAAAATGTTTGAAGTATTTTTATGTTAAATTTTACTTCTTACATTATTTTAAAATTTTATGAAATGTTACTTAACGTAAGGGGGTATTGTTAAAGCGGCTTTAACAATAGCTGCTCTTACCACCAAAAATAATTTAAAAAATTGTGCACAACTTTCACCGAAAAGAAAGCTGACGTAAAACACTTTTTAATATTATTAGTGTAGTGTTATTAAAATCTGACAAAGGTATAATTTGTTGAATTTTAAGTTTTTTTAATCAGTTTTTGTCATTTTTTATTTTATATCAGAAAAAAATGTAAAATACAAGAAAAAGTTAAAAAGATAGAAAGAGACTCTTAGGGTGCTCTGGTTACAAAATTCTCCAAATTTTGTCTGGTAAAGATAGCCGATTTCTTTGGCCTAAAGCCTATATTTTGGCGTTTTAAAAATGCAAGAAGCTTGTTATGTTTTGATGCTAGCCCAGTTGGTGGAGTAAATTTTACACTATGAGCACAAGTAATTAGCGAACTGGCTGATTTTTTTTAAGTAGTTCAGAGTATACTGATTGATATTAAAAAAAGTTCATAGGTCAGTCGATTTCCTAAAGTCCAAAAAAATTTCGATTTTTTTTTTCTTCAAAATTCTCAAATATTTTGTTCTGCGCTGGAGAGAAAAAAATAAAAAATACCGTCTTATAAAGGAAGAATTTTTCTATAAAAAGGGTATTTTGCGTTTTTTATCTTAGTTTTGTCCGCAAAAAATTCGATAAGCCATTAAGCCATCTTGCGCTAACAAACAAGCGATAAAACTCACGCTTTAATTTAAAATCATAACATTCCACTCGATTACCTATTACATTATTAATATAGAAATGCTTTATTCTAAGGAATTGTAAGTAAAAAATTGAAAAAATCCGAAATTTTCAGTTTTTTTTTCAACATTTTTAACAATTTTCAAAAAAAATCAGGAGAATAATTTTTTTTTAGTTTTTCGTTTTTTTTGAGTTATACAATAATAAATATGAATTAAAAATCATTATTTATTTTATTTTTAATAAAATCAGTAGAAATTACATGTTACAAAATTACAAATCATCTACATTGTCGTTATGATTATCACTGTTTTAAGCATCAGACTCGTCAGAACTTGTCTCTGTTGTAAGATGTGCAAAATTTTTGCATGTATCAGGATACAAGTTGTTTTATTCGGTGCTCCATGTAACAAAAGCAGAAATAATATGCCATTTTAAAAATCGTTTCATGAGACTGTCTTGGCAATTTAAAACTTTCTATAGCTTGTGCTAACTTCTCATTTTTTATTTTTTTTTCTATCGAACTTATGACATTTTTTTTCTATTTTTTTACCTGGGCCTTTTCTCACCTGTCCCCTATGTACATTCTACATTTTTATTATTTATCTGTTTAGTATAGCAGTTTAAAAATTTACCTTCAACTATGCTAAACAATTAGAACATAAAAAAGTGCCATTTTCTTGTTATACACAAAAAATTTATATAATAAAAAAATGAATTTATGTTTACAGATTCTTAAAGTGTACTAGTTAACCTACATTTAAAAAAACAATTCACTTGAATAAGTGGATTTTTCATAATTTTTACAGACCAATATATTTATATCGCTATAATCTTTAGATTCTGAAAAAATTTCAAAATCACGACAAGAGCTGTTTTTATACTTATAACGAGACAAGATTTATGAGTGGAAATTTTTATTTGTGGAATCGGTCATCTAAATAACAATTTCCCGACTTGAATTTTTTTTTCCGAATGGTAATAATGTTTGAACAAAATTATTATCTAAACGCTCACTTTTCAATTCTAATACATAATATATATAGGCGCGCGACGATATTTTATTAAAAACGGAAAATAAATCATACCATTAGAAAGCTGAGAGTTTCAACTTCAAAATAGTGTATTTCAAATTCCAATTCAACATCTCGTACGTGTCAGATTATAATGTAATACGCGCTACTCTAAAAAATATTCCCGCACGCGGCTGATCGGGGGTCCCGTCCGTAGTATGCATGAGATATTAAATGATTTTTTTGCGGGCAAACTATGACTCTGACAAATAAAGTGCAAAATACCTTTTTGGTAGAAAAAACTTTCTCTACAAGATGGTATTTTTTATTTTTCATTATATCTATCCCATACCAAAATATTCTGGGATTTTGAAAAAAAAAATTAAAATTTTTTTGACTAAGAAATCGATTGACCCATGAACTTTTTTTCATATTAACCAATATACTCTAAACTAATTATATAAAAAAATCAGCCAGTTCGCTCATTACTTGTTCCTGTGGCCTCCACCAACTGGGCTATGTCTTAATCCTTTCTCTTTCTCTAGCATGGCCCGTACTATGCTGTTACCAGCATATTTTTAAATGATGTCAATTAATTACATATTTTGGCATTTTTACTTCATTAAAAAAAATAAAATATCTAATTTTATAATAACGTTGTGGTTGTAAATAAAATGGTATGCAGATCTCAGATGAAGGTTTTCATTAATGTCTTGATATTTAACTTAACTAACACTAAATCTCTCGACAGTAATAAAACACTTTCCTTCTTGATTTGTTATTTACTATTATTAATATAACTATTTTTAAGTTAAGCAATAGAAAGGTGTTAAATTTAATTTACTTAAATTGGGTTAAAAGTCCACTGAAAAGGGCTTAAAGAATACTTCTACTTCCGCACCACATTATTTACTTAAACAGACAATTTGGAAATATTCAATAGGGTGTAAGGCAAACTGTAGGTGCAGAAAAATTTGGTACTAAATGTGACATGTTTTTAAAGAATACAAAGAAGTATATTGCCAAAATGATAGCAATCTTGAAATATCTAAGGTTTACTTAAATTAAGATATAGCCCATAAAAAAAACATCTCTTTTGATTTTCAATGGTTTTTAAATTACTTTTTTACATTTTATTAAACATAACACTAATGCTTTTATTTTCATATACGGGGTGATTCATAAGGAAATGTCAATACTTCAGGTACGTAGTCAGGGTCCAAAAATAAACCTAAAAGTTTATACAAATATGAGTCCGTAAGGCCTTCGTTTCCGAAATACAGGGTGTTAAAGTTTTATTTAATTTTTTTATTTTTTAAATAAAATCCATGATAATGCAAATATTAGAGTATAATTTGGTAGCCGGGGGTTTTTTGGTATGACGAATTCGAATCTAATCTTAGTACGGCTCTTCCTTGTAGGGGAGCCACCTACACGCCTTTTTACTAGTTAAACAATCAAAACTTTTTACAAATTAAACAAAAAAAAATTAAACAAAATGTATAATTAAACGATATGTATTTTAATTTTTAATAAAATTATTTTTCTTAAATTATGTTTAGCAAAACATATATTTTTTTTTAATATAAAAAAATATTTAAAAACATTTTAACACCCTGTATATCGGAAACGAAGGCCTTGCGGATCCATATGTATACAGACTTTTACGCTTATTTTTGGACCCTGAGTACGTACCTGAATTATTGACATTTCCTTATAAATCAACCCGTATAACCATAATGGTTATTTACGATAAGACCGTTATTGATTAAAAAAACTTTTGGTTTATTATTAAACTATGTTCTAATATTAAAAACACTTCATGAGATAACTTTCTTTAAATGTTATAAAAAAATCATAAAACTGCTCTACGCCTTTAACCCTTATCTAAAGTGGTAATCAATGAGCTAAAACCATAGATAGGAAAGCATTTCAGTCATAAACGCAATCGAGAGCTGCGCCCAACATGTTTTTGTTTATTATTGGCGATAGAATGGTACAAGCATAGTTTGTACTTGCTTGTGAAATGATAATCCAGGAATCATACACTTTACACACTTGGCGCTGCCCTACCATTTTAATTTATTAAAAGTACTTACACAAAACTGTAATTTATACAATTGTCACAAAAATTATCCAAAAAACAAAAAACATTTAGACTAAAACGCCATATTGAATGTGTCATCTGTCAAGCAAAGCTGAAGGTGGCGGAAGTACGCTTCTACTGAAAAATCCGCTGTTGTCACATTGTCACGCCTTTATTAGTAGCTGTCCAAAAAGAAAATAGTATTTTGACATCATTACTTTTCTATGTTATACTTTATAGTAATACATATAACAAATAATTATTCACAGTTTAAAATACAATAGTAGAGCTTATTTTATGTAATTTTAGGAATAAATTAAGTAAAATTTAATCATATATATACTATCAAGTAAATGAAACAGAAAGATACTTGGAAGCCACGCTTTACGACAAAATAGTATCTGTAGCAACCATTTTCCCCGGTTTTGGTGGATTTTATTGTTTCGAGTACAGAGGTTCATTCATCGCTAGGCAGAAACTAGAATGTGCGTTTATGATGCCACGCTTATGCAAAATCGATGCTTTCTCCAGTTAAACTAACAGCTCATTGGTGGTAATCAATAGCCTATGATATCTCATGGGCTTTCAAAGACTAAATAGCTAAAGCACTACAATAGAAAATCCTGATTTGCCTATAAAAAATATAGAAAGTTGTCCTTTAGTTTACTATTTTTATCTTGGGACAATCCACAAAGCTTGCTTTTGTGGAAGCCACTAGGGAATTAAGAGTATTGGCTTATTGTTTAAAGCTACCTAAAGAAGTGTCAGCTGAAAAAGTGATTTTTTTCTAAAAGTAATATTAATATTATATAAATTTCAGACCATTGAGCGGCCCCCTATTTTTGTAAAACAAATTTGGATATCTCTTTGCTAATGATAAAATCCTGCTAATTGTGTATAGTTTTAAAGGGCTTTATTTCATCAGCAAAAATAAGACATTTGCAAGTGTTGTTCATGACCAAGACAAGAAGTGCTAGATGATTCCCCTGGGGTGCTTTCTACTTGTTTAAAACGCATTAGGTATAATTATTTTTTTATGAAATCCATGGAGCTCATTTTTAAAGCCATAGCCTAAGCCTAGTACTTAACCCTCAAATGCCTTTGAAAAGTCCATGTAGACGACATTAAGTACATTTTTTTAACAGATTCGTAAGCTTAAAAAAATGTAGGGTTACTACAGTTTTGTTAAAAAAACATCGCGGGAAAAGGATGTTTAGGCTAATTCAATTCGATATTTTGTTATACACACATCTCGAAAGCCTTAAGGAAGTTTAACAGGGTAGAGATCAAGTGATTGGTAATATCATTTATATCACCACCATAGAAAACTAGCCAGATCAATGGGCGCGTTCAACATATTAAACCATTTAGTTTAAATGTAAAACGGTGGTATTTAAATAATTTGTTGCTTCTTTAAACGATACGTTTCAAGGTCTTTAGAGAAATGGCTATTTTAAAAGATTTTGTACTTGAAAACTTACTTAACGATACTATAGAGTTTAATTATGTGCAAGTTATTTATTTTATAAAATCAAATTTTGTCACTTCACCTTCTTACAAAAATTGGAGGTTATGTTACTGGAAGTAAACACTGTAACCGTAAAATTTTATGATTGTTTTGGGTAAATAAATAAATAATTCATAAATCCTTTAAGAGCTTATATTTTTTTAAATTTGTTAATAAAGAAACTTACAAACTTCCACAAATTATTCTATAATTGTAACTTAACCTAAATAGTCAGTTAACTACGTTGCCTCTGCATTGGACTCTATTGCAATGCGGTTCATATTTTCTGAGTTACTTAACAATTTTAATAAAAAAAATATTAGGAAATGCCTCTACAAGAAATAACTAAATCATTTTCGCCGATCCCATCCAAGTCACCCCCATGGCCCGCCAAAGCCCTAAGGTACAATTCACGGTATCGATTGTGCAACATACCATACAAACATTAAACTTCTTTGTCTCCAACCCCTTTTAAACCTTTTTCTTACCTTATCCCACCACTTTCCCTCTCCGACCTTCAGCCCCTCCGAAGCATCAACATACCAAGTGAATTGATTCAGCAATTGTTTATATTAAACTTCCTTAAAGCTTTTCTTCCAATTTTAATCTTACTTTTCCGTCCACTTCCCCTTCCTACTTTTGTCATTACTTTACCCCCAAGACCCCTAGCTTACCCAAAGTATCGATGCTTAACTACTTCTAACAATCTTCAAAGCGTTAGCCTTTACTGCCCACCATTTTGCCTAAACCCTTCCTTGGGGGTAGATTAGATTAGATTAGGAGTAGGAGTAGATTAGATTAGTTTAGAAGTTGGATTCTTTATTATACTGGATCCTCCATATGCTTAAAGCTCACTGTCCAAGCCAGTCTTCCTAATCAGATTTCGCAGACCTAAAACTGGCTCCTTACTAAAGTTTGTTGCTTTGGGTTTTTCTCTTACCGAGCCTTGCGAACCGAAGACGATATAGGGTTTCGCAGTGGCATAATAAGTATTCTGCAGTTTCTTCTTCTTCCTGGCAGATCCTATACAGTTTTCTTTTGCCAAGCCCATTGATTTCAGGTGTTTTTTAAGTGTACAGTGAACTGTTAATTGACCTACTATAATTCTTACTACCTTTCGGTTTTGTTTCAGAAGGTCCCTTGTAAATTCTGGCGAGTATTCCTTTATGAGTCTCGGCCTAAAATAGCTTGGCACCATGTAGTTTGAAGCCAATCTCACAAAGTGATTTGATTTTTTGGTCCTTCTTAAACTTTTAATGTATGGTTCTTTCTTGTCTTATGATAGGACTTAGGCCTTGTTTAACACTTTAACTACTATGTGTACCATAAATTGTACACAACTAACTTTTATGAGTAAACTGCGTGCCCGTATATGGTCACAATCAGTGGGTAGGTTTAGTGAGTTGTGTACCTTATACCGCCACGCTTTATATCAAATTAAATGCATATTTAGTATACCCCAGTTCATGACAAAGATTGGCAAAACAGTTTCCATATAGATCCATAGATGGCGGTACCGTTCAGGATTTAACCGCCATTGCTAGATCGGAAAATAAACGTTTGTTAACATATTTGTGACAGTTTTGTCAGCTCGATACGTGCGTTTGAAATAGTTTGAATTCAAAATGGGAGATCGGGCGTTAAGCGAAAGGGAGTTGATGGAAATAGTTGACAATATGAGTGACATCGAATATGAATACGAGTCAGACGTTGACGACTCAGTAGGTGATCCCGACTACGACGATTTCGGCTCATCGGAAAGTACGGATAGTGAGTTTGAGGCTGACGTGGGTGTAAAGAGAAGAAAGTTGGCAAATTGTATTCAAGCAAATAAAAGTACTGAATATGTAACCTATACTTTGGATAACGAAGAAAATTTATTCGAGACTGACAGGTGTAGTTCAGATGAAAGCGGCAACAACAGAGATGTCAGTGAAGATGATGAATCCCATGAAGTTCAAGTAATTTGGAGTGATTGTTCAGGTAAAGTTAAATATAGAAATATCTTCTCAGTATTGCACTCGGCATTTTTTTTCAGGAAATTTAAAGGATTTTTTATTCAACGAAAACCCCGGATTTTCTGCAGAGTTTTTTACAAAAAGAAGTGGAGATGATCCTTTAGGTTTTATAGCTTTTTGGAAAATATTTTACCCACAATGGTTCAAGAAACTAACAAACATGCGGAACAAAAAATTATATATGGCATAGCAAATGAAACTATGAATAAAACTCATTGTTAACACATTGAAAGATACCGATGAGTCAGAAATGTTGGCATTTATTGGAATGCTTTTATGGATGGGATTAGACAAAAAGCCTATGCTTAAGGATTATTTTTCTCTGCAATTTACTCTACAATAGTGACGTGGGAAAATATATTTGCAAACAAACTCTGAAAAATGGGCAAAGAAATAAAATGTTACTTCTTATTTCAAAAATAAGAGAAATAGAAAAGTTAAGCGTTTATTATGATGAAGTAGCTGAAGATGAAAGTCTAACGGATCCTATTATCGTAGTCTTGACATCATGATTTCTTAAAGCCAAAAAAGGTTTAAGAGTCTTCATACATTACTCGATACATTTAACTTTTTACCTCCTAAAAATTTAATTAAAACCTTTAATGATGTTATAGTTTTAAAAGCCACGAAATTAGTCGAGAAATGTGACACCGATTTAGGCAGCGATCTATGTAATCAATTATGCACTTTAAAACTCTGCCTTAAATCAGAAATTGATAAAATTTCCACAATTAAAGATCTTGCCAACCTGATAATAATTAACTATTATAGTATGTCTTAATGACTCTACTTTTTATGCCGGCTTCAATCCAGTTGCAGACCGTGTCTGGCATCTTTTTTGCCTTAGCGCGTTCGTAGTTGGTACATTGTTGAACGCGCTTTTTATGTGCAGAAACGCTGCTAACGCTGCCTCCTTGTTTTTAACCGATTATCTGAAGAGTAAAGTGATGACAGGAAGTAGGGGACAGAAAAGTCTGATTTAGAAGTAGAAGAAAAGTTTTGAAAGAGTTTATTTACTAAAGCCCATTGCAGAATCGATACCCATAACAGTGTACGTTGGGGCTTTGGAGAGGCTGGGGGTCAGGGATAGTGTGTAGTGGGATAACTTAAGGAGAGAGTGTAAAAAGAAGTTGTTCTTCAAAGCAAATGCTTTAAAGAAGTTTAATTAATATGTGATAAGTTGCACAATAGATACCCGTGAAAGAGCACTTGGGCGCGCCGTGGTGTGTGTCTGGGGTGGGGTATTTTGTAATTATTTCCATCAAAACTTTTAACAGCCTGTTAAAATCTACCTCTTTGCAAAATTTTGTTAATTTAGCTAAGAACCAATCTTTATAAGAATTTTGCAGTCCTTTATTATGGGAACAAAAATGACCTTTAAATTGCTATTACTTTTACCAAAGTACTTAGGCAGTTATTTTTCACAGTTACGTTATTTTAAATAGAAAACTACTAAAATAATATTATCTTGGACTAAAGTCGTAAACTTATCAAATACTTGTTACTTGCAGAGGCAACAAAGTATATTTTCTTTGATAACAACAAGGGAATGTATGTATGGCCATAAATTTTAGTACTATTTTCGAAATTACTTACTATCTAATTATAATACAAAATAAACTATCTTATAGCTATTGGCGGCATCATTAAGTTCAAACAAGTATGGTAAAAATAAAAATAATAAATTATATTTAAATGTTGCCATTTCTTAAACATATACAGTGACCGCCAAAAGTTGGACACATATGGAAAAATGTTTTATTTCTAAAACTATTTAAAAACTTTTTATGGCAGTCACGTCTGCTTACCCGGTAACCTAAAAAATCGATATTGACATTTGGCTTGTGGGCACCGTCATCATGTGCAAGCTTTAAAATAAAAAGCTTAAGAAAACTAAAATGACATTTAAAAAAAAAAAAGAAATTAAATTACAAATAATATTTTGCTTTATAATGACTGTGAACTACAAAGTTACTTACCAATTTAATAATTTATAATTTTTATAAGTTCTTTGACATTTTGACTCATTTGAGTACGCCGTAGATATATAAAAATCCTGTGAAGGTGACATCTATCAAACTGCAACTATACCGTGAATGTAAAAAGTTTTACCACAGTTACACACAAGGATTTTAGATTATAGATGGCTGATTTTTGTTATTTGCCAAGCAGCTATCAAGATATGCCAGTTAATTCCCTTTTCCCAGTGTTAGTATTCTTTTTTTTTTGTATTATCTGAGTTTTTTTTGTTCTGTGTGGTGCAACAGTTACACAGGTATGTACTAAGGGCAACTTTGCATAAAGTAGTTGGAGTTAACATATCAACACAAAATAAAAGTGTTTATATGTATATGGATTATATGCAAATGGATCCTGATGACTATCAGGAAATAAATCCAATTCAGTTCTATGAAAAACCCAATCGCTGATTTCACACGTCGTTGTCGTGGTTGGGCCTAGTAGGATCTTTTGGAACATGCGCTAGAGTTGCTGGTTATCCGCAACTCTTTTGACTAGCGTATGGAACGGGATCCGAAGCTAAGATGAACACAAGGCTTAAATTAAGGTGTTAGCATACCGTGCTGATGAGTGAATGACATCCTGTGCCTTAAACAGGTGTCTCCAACCGTGCCTCTGAGATACAGGGCGCCCTGTATCTCAGTATAAAAATACAGTCTAAAGCTAAGACTTTCATGATTTTGGTTTAACTTCTTTGTTCTTCAGTTTAAAATAACATATAATTTTACTTTGAATTTTAGTTACTATTAAAATAAATACTGGTCATTTACAATTAAAATGACATATCATTTAAAGAAAGCGTCCTGTATGTTCAATTTGAAACATTTGGATTGCTCAATTTGAGAATATATTTGCAATATAATCTAAATATAAAATTTTTGAAATTCGAAATTTTCATTTCTAGAAAGTCCACCTACGATGTACCCTGATTGGCACCGGAAACTGGCGGTGCTCGGTTTGCCGGTCATTCGTGTGATTATAGATCAAGATGAAGGGTATAGCGAAATTTTATCGGACTGTTCTCGTCTCGTTGCCCGTGTTTTCGTTTTGGGTGTTTGTACGATTAAATAATGGGAGTTGAAGACATTTTACAACAGTGATGTGATAGTGTTATCCATACCTTCAAAGGTAAGTATTTACACCATTGTTTTATAAAACTGTTGTCCAAAACCAAGGATCGATAGATATACTTACCTATAGGAGCATACGCTTTTGTTTCTGTAACTAAACATTTTTATATAAAATGTTAGATATTAACTGATTAAAACACTACTAAGTACATTGTTTAAACCATTAATATTGTTACAGGCTACAGAATATGAGTACAGAGTGTGATAAAATTCAGTATACCTAACAAACAATATATACATATACCTACCTACATGTCTAATAAATTGTATATTTTTAGGCATTATTTTAAAAATAAAAATTTCTTATTTAACTATTCAAAAATCTTAAATGGAATTGAGGCATTGGCGCCCGTTACATTTTTTAAAACTTGCCAGGTAGGAATATGGATAAATGAAATTGACTAAAGCTATTCTAAGCAAACTGCTTTTAGTTAAGTATATTATTTTAAAACTTTGACTCCCTGTAGCCTGTAGGTACCCCAAACTGCACCTAGTTGAAAAAAATTCATACAAATAAAACATGCTTTCTATATATTGTATAAGCCTGAGTATCTTTACCTTTTTAGTTAATTGTTTAGGAGTACCTAGTAAAACCTAGTATACGATTTGAGAGACAGTTTTTTGAATTAATTATATTTGAAACACTTTGTACTTGTAGTTTGTCGCCCCTGTATAAGTATAGGAGTTAATTTACTTTTAAATTAAATTTTAACATGCATTTTATTTATATTTTATTTTTATTTATCTGTATGTTGGTATAGAAATCTGATATACCCACCTATTTACTTATTACAGAAAAATGTGTTGCTTAATATTTCAATTTTAGCATTTCGAATGTTTATTTTATTTTTTTAGAAAATGTCATAGAGGAAGACCAGTTACCAGAGTTGTCCGTAGGCCTTCTTAAAGAACTAATCCCGTTGGTTGAGAACAAGACTGTTTCTTTTTCCAAGAAAGTTGAACTTAAAGTTAATTCTTCTATAATGAAAATTATATTTTGTTATTTAACAGATTTTTAAAAAGCTTCAGAAAGATATTTTTTAATAAAAGTTAAGATTTTTTACCTGTTGTTTTTTTGTAGTTGTCAGCGAAACCTGTTATAATTATAATGGACTTTTTTTAACATAGCGAAAAACCTTTTAAAAAATTGTATACCTATATTAATGTTAGCTAAACGTAATAATGGATTTTTATCATTTTTGAAAAAGTAACCGTATATTTTTCGTATTTCCAATTTAAATGAAAGTAACGTTGTTTAGGGTCAACAGTGTTGAGGTCATATACAACATTATTTTACTAAAATTGGCTGAATACGGAAAAAATTCGGTCACGTTAAAAAAATGTGTTCAGTTATTAGTGCAGCAGCTCCTCTTTAAACGTATTATACAGGGTGTAACAAATTCGAGTGTATGCATGGGGATCTTAAAAACCGTAAGAGATACGAGGTTGGTTAAATTAAGGTAAAGTTACGCATTCACTTGTTCTACAAAATGCCGTTTAAAATGTGTAATTTTTCCGAGAGTTCCAGAGATATACGAAAAAATAAAATTTCAAAAATGTATCTTTTTTCTAACCTTATTTATTGACCGATTTTAAAATTAATAACACATTTACAAAGCCACTTTATTTTCGCAAATATTAGTGTTTTTGGATTTGCCATTCAACGTTTAATTTTTGACGACCATCATCAACTTTATTTTTTCTTTTGGACGCCCTATTGGATTTTTTTAGTTTTGTGTTTCTTATTGAATGACCTATTCAACGATTCACACTTGCATATCAGATTTGTGGTTCGGTACTTAGCTCAAGAAGTAATGAGAGGAATGAGATCCTATATGGCGTACACAAGAAAAAATAAAGTTGATGATGGTCGTCAGAAAACGAAACGTTGAATGGCAAATCCAAAAAAACTAATATTTAGCGAAAATAAATGGCTATGTGAATGTGTTATTAATTTTAAAAACGGTTAATAAATAGGGTTAGAAAAAATAAAATACATTTTTCAAAAATTTTGGTTTTTACCGTATATCTTAGGAACTATTCGGAAAATTGACACATTTTAAACGGCATTTTGTAGGCAAGTAAATGCGCAACTTTTCCTTAATTTAATCGACTTCGTATTCCATGGTTTCCAAGATCCCCATGGATACACTTGAATTTGTTACACCCTGTACCTATTTTAGTTCTAAAAATGTAAGCATATTACACCGAACATGTTAAAATTATTAAATTAAATAGTTAATATTTTCATTGTAATATTACAATATCACTAAATAAAACAAAACCTACTTATACCAAAGATTTGCTATAATAAAATCCAAAATTTAAATATTTAATTTGAGTATATCATATTCTTAGAAATACAAATTGTAGGCTCAGATTTAAAGTACGATATTTTATTTTAAATAGGGCGCAATTTTGCTTTGAGAAGTTGTGTTTTTATTTTAAACATACTAACATTTCCGAATTAACTTTTCAGACTCGGTAGAATCTTCAATATAACAAAATCATATATTTATTTCTAAAGAAACTTTCGACTTATGCTGAGCTACTGATATCTTCATTCTAAATCTTTATAGTAACAATTTGATTTAAGGCATGCATAAAAATAAATCTTTCATATGTTACAAATAACGATGTGTGTATTTAATTTAAATAAATTTAAATGAAGATTTTAAATTCTCAAATTAAAACAATATAGTCTTGGGGATATACAAAGCTAAGATAACCTTATACTAATATTATTATGCTTAAATTTAGTATATTCTTTTTTCCGTGTGCGCCGACTGAAGCGGGTGAATCTGTTTCGAAAGGTGCCCCTGAAGTCACCGGCGCCTGTTTCACGGGGAAGAGCTAGTCCATCCCGAACAAACAGGTGTTTAGCAAGGGATCCCTGAATCCAAACAAAGGGCGGTAGAACCGCCTTTATAGGGAAAAGGGTTCTCTGGCTTTAAACAGAAAGCGAATATGACAGTTTTTATAGGGTAAGGCCGGAGTTGCGGCCTCAAACGGAACTTCTAGTTCCTGTAACAATGACCTGGTAGCTACCCACGCCATTAGACCGGGAGAAGAGGGCATGACGGATCCAATCGTCTGCTCGTCATACTCTCCAGGAGACAGGGACACCAGAACACACCAGAACACATAGTGTGCTCGTGTCCGGTGGCGACACGAGTAAGAGGAGATGTAAGAACTCTCTCCCAATCTGATATCGGATTCATTAGAAGTCTGATCTTATTGGGGGAAATAAAAAGCTGTGAGCCACAATAGACCAAGCGGTCGCAGTGGAGAGCGTAAAAAGTCCACTTACTTTAAACCTACCTACCTACCTCTATGAAAAATGCTTTAAAACTTTAGAGGTAGGTTCAGATGATGTAGCTTACAATCAGTCAGTTCATCCTAACAGAGATGCTGTTATGATTCCGCCAGATGTTGATTATCAAACTGATAAAAGCCCGAGCTTTTGTCTGATGACGAACCAGGTGAAATAGAGCTTCACTACGCGAGTGATGAAGAGGATATAATAACTTCCCAGCATGGTGTAACGGATAATGACGATGAAGAAAAGATTCCTCTAGAGCTTTAAGCAACATATTGTGCTACTGAAAAGGCGAAAATCATAGATGCCGAACCACAGTGGACTGAAGAAATTATAGATATTAGTATGAATGCAACTAGTGTTGAGCCGCTATTAAAAGTAACACCTTGGAGTTCCATTTCCAAAGAAACACTAGGCCCAATTGGTTAAAAACAAGAAAAATAAAAAATGAGATTCTGCAGCTATTATAAGTGTGTAAATGTGTTATTCTAGTTAAAACAAAATGACGTAAAACAATTCTGATGTGCCATGTTCTAATATCACATTCCACACTAATTTGTCGCATTGGTTCCAAAGCCTACTTTATGTCTTAATATGAGCATAAATTATTGAGTCTATGTTTAAAGATTAGGCAAAATTTAAAAAGCTTAAGTAGGAAGCCGTTAATGTTTAAAAATATTTTATGTAAATGGTCTTTTTGCATTCGTTACTATATTTTAATAGAAAATCTTAATATGACTTTTGGAGAAACAGGATTACACAAAGTACCTGTGGAATTTTATTTTTTAATTTTTTCGTTGTAATTGTGAAAAACATACACAAATTTTTAAAACCCATTTTTTATATTTTAATTTAATTTTTAGTAATTTTATGGATTAGCAAAGGAAACTGCCAAAAAGTTTTTTATTAGTTTCAAGAATTTAAAAAAATCATGTGTCCAACTTTTGGCGGTGACTGTATGATCTTTCTGATGATAACATTTTTGTGCCAAGTTCTTAAGATAACTTATTGTTATTAAAAAATAAAATGCTTTTACTTACTTATAAATAAAAAGAACTATTCATTTGCACCTTTTTTTAATTTATTTTACGAACATTGCTAATTATTTTTACGAGAATAATAATATGTATTTAAATTTGAGGTAGAGAGATATTACAAATTTTAATTTTAAACGGTTTTATGTATTAAATATTCAACAGGACAAAATCTTTAACACTTACGAGTAAAAAGAAAAATCGTGGTTAATTTTAAAGATTAAGGTGCCTAAGATCGTTTTAAAGAAAATTTTCGGAACATGAAATAGGTCAACATTTACCTCATGATTCTATTAATGGCCCAATTATGTTCGTTATTAGTTTGTTACATGTTTTTATATTAAATATTTTCTTTCCCAAAGATATCTTACACATACCTAAAAATTTAGTTGTGGCAGTATGTGTTGGCAATTGATTCAACTAATGCAGAATTTTTGGCTGTAATAATACGGCAATCCTTTCAGTTGTGTGTTACAAAGGAAAATGATAAGTCTGTAGTAAACATTGATAGTCTATCAAATACTCAGTGATCAACTACCACTCGGATTGTGTAATGTGTTTATTTAACTATAATAAAACCAAAACAGAATGCCCAGAAGGTTAAATGACTCCTTGTTCTGCAGAATTTGCCATTTAAAAATAAAGGATGAGTATTAGCGACAGCAAACATGACTGTATTTTTAAGACAATAATCTTGGCATAAGTTGTTGGTTCCTCAATTCCGTATAAATTGGGGTCCTGTAAGGATGATATCTGCATTATTTTGCAATATTTTGCGCTTGTTTTTCAAACTATTGATAAAGACCGATCTTAGCTATAGGTTATTGACCATCAGTTTAAATAAGGACAATATTCGTAAAAGCAATTTTATCACATGAAAAATATTACGACGTATAATTAAACTTGAGCTTGCGTTTTAAGGAAAGTGGCAAGTTTGCTATTATTTTAAAAATTCTAAATCATTTTGAAATCCATGCATTTTAGCAAAAATATGTTTCTATTGTGATGATCTAAGTAAAAGTAAATTATTGCACAATAAATTTAAAAAGCTTTTTTTTAACAAATAATTTCTTTACTAAAAGTATGTTCTTTAAAATATGACAAAGATATAAAGTTGTAAATTCTAAACCATTTTGTTAACTTTTGCCGATTTTATTTTTATACCAGATTTTTTAAAATTCTTTATATATAAAAAAAAGTATTCAAAGAAGAGTTGTTTCATGACGTTAGTTTACAAATACCGGTACTACAGTCAGCAAAACTATGGACTCGGCTAGATGTGTGGGTAAAATATAAAGTTTACCAAGTGTATGGTAGTTAATACTGCTGATAATTGCCAAATCATTTAGTTGTATTGATATCCAACTGAATGATTCAGAGGCAAAATAAAAAGTAGTTCTGCTGAATTAAAAAAAATTATAGCCAAAGGGGTAAAATATTACTGGTATTAAACCAATTTAAATTTAAAGAACCTAATCGAAAATGTTTTTTGGGAGAAACATAGTAAAGGTGTATTAAAGATAAGTGTAGTGTTTGCTTAAAAACTCTCAGAGATTCTTTTAAAACAGTATTAACTTCTTCAAATTAACAGCATTCAGACGAATCTTAGGTTCTTTTTTTATTTTTGGACAGGCTGAGGCCTAAGTACTAACGTATCGTGGGTGCCTTAAGTGTGGTGAGAGAGAGTTTGTTAACACAGGACTTAAATATTAGGCGACTGGGAGGGGAAGGAAAAAATTCTGCGGGTAGCAGATTCCATAGTCTGAACATACTAGGGATGAAGAAACAAAGAAAGCGAAAAGTTCGGAGCTTTTCCAGTTGAACTGTAAAAGAATGCATAAAAGTTGTGCTATGTGTTGCTCCGTTAAGAGCCTGCCAGAGGAGGAATTACACTGGCCAACTCCTCTGAGCATAAGCCGTGAAAATACCTATAGAAGAGCGACAGATCTCCCACAGCTCGTCGGTAGGCAAGAGAAGGAAACTTTTCTGTGAGCGTGGGGTCATTTATAAAAACAGCTCTTTTTTGAATGGAATCGAGAATGCTAAGAGTTGTAGGGGACGCCATTCCCGAGACATGAGAACAACAT
>JAHBCN010000105.1:0-245000 GCA_019359885.1 Listronotus oregonensis | reverse complement strand
CAAAAATGGCATCGGCGAACACTCCCCGGACACCTGGTGCACCGGAACATTGACGCGGATCTCATCTTCGAGGGTTTTCCTCACGCAATCGAAAAAGACGAACCGAAAATAAATCGTTATTGGGGTTTTTTTTGGGCGCTCAATCCGAATTTCACCGCGGAACCGACCCCCCGAACACCTGGTGCACCGAAACCTGGACCTGAACGTCATCTTCATGAGACTTTTCCAAAATACACGCGGGGAAGAAAAGAAACTTGGCGCCCGGGGGTTCTTGAGTCGCCGAATTCAACTGGTGCCGCGGAACCTGGACGTGGACGTCATTTCCGAGAATTTTTCTGACAAGATCACAAAAAACCGCTTAAAAATCATTGTAGGGGCGTTTTCGACGTGAAATTTGTATTAAGCGCCTCAAAAAACGTCCCTACAATGATTTTCAAGCTGTTGGCGATCTTGTCAGGAAAATTCTCGGGGATGACGTCCATGTCCAGGTTCCGCAGCAACAGGTATCCGGGAGTATTCACCCATGCCACATTTGAATTCAGCAAACCAAAAAAGTCCGGGCGCCAAGTTTCTCTTCTTTCAAACGTGAATTTTGAAAGAGTCCCACGGAAATGACGTTCATCGGCGTTCCTGAGCTTCAGGTGGGCTGTGGGTCAATTTGAACAACACAATCGTAATCATTTACCTCGAAAACCCACAAGAACCCGATTGGGCCAGTTCTAACTCTTATTTAAAAAGTTATTAAATCTTCTAAAAGCCGTCGCAAAAAATGAATTTTTTGAATTCATTTTTGGCTCCAGCAATGCAATTTGTGGTTTGTATAAGTCACAAAGTGGGTACATTTTTTACAAATAAAATTTTGGAGAGAATGTAAAAAACCGCATTTCGATCCATTTTAGTGCAAAAAAATTCGAGGTTGAGTGCTTTATTGCCTCGACTAGTGTGACTGAGTAAAACTGGTTATAAACAGAGATATTGCAGATTCAGAATGATAAAATCTTCTTTTAAAGATCGAACTTTAAGGTCGGCTAACAAGACCATGTTACCACAGTGATGAAACCGGTCATATACGGAGGAATTGCAGAGGTAGAATGACAAGATCTCCTTTGAGAAATCGCAGCGACACCGGTGGTGGCCGGCATCCGTGATGGTTATGGCATGGATTTGTAATTCTAATTCTAATAAATGAGTCGCTTGGCTCAACATAGCCGTACTGACATTTTAACCTAAAGTGATATTTTTGGATACCCTACATTAATTAATTCTTTTAATTTCCAAATTTTCGCAAAGTTTGAAATGTTTCTGGCACAAGTCTTATTATATCATAGGAAGTCACAAATGCGCTTTCCGAGTATTTTAGCCTGTGGCGTATTAATGCCATGCATTCACATAGGATATGTTTCGCGGTTTTGCTCGATCTGTCACAAAACCTAAAGCCTTTATTGTCACTCCTACCCATCTTTTCACTAATTTTGCTGGGTATGCTACATCAGCAAGAGCCGAAGGTGGCGGTGATGACAGACAAGGTGGTGAAGATCACGATAGAGATGGAAGCGGCGTAAGTTTCCAAGAAGGCGAATTGACTTGAATTTCCAAACCTGTCGAGCGGACTACAATGACAGATTATGACTTATAGTGCAGTGTGTGGGGCAAAAGAAAGGTGTTTGACCTCAGGATTTTTTTGTACAGCTTTCATTTTTATGAAAATTTCCAGTTAAGTTCCTTTCACCCTCTAGATTAAAGTTTATATATGCTTAAAATGTGCTTTTTATTTTTAGGGTAAAAACCATCCCTTATGCTAAAAAATTAAAAAAACATAAAAATCATAGCCAAATATGTAGAATAAATATATTTTTATTTTAGTGAGTTACATTAAATTTGTAACGTTTTAACTCTTAAAAGTCACCCTTACTAACGAAATTACAAAAAAAAAATGTTTTTTTCATATTTAAATTTTATAATGACGCTTATATTGTAAAAAAAAACATATTTTAATAGTTTACGGTATAATAAATATTTAACTAAAATAACTTAACCCATAAATATTCAACTGAAATAACTCAACCTCATGAGATTTACAAAAAAAAATGTTTTTAAAAAATTAAAATAATTTGATGATACATTAATATAGTCTCCAAAATAAAGCTCAAAAAATGGGGAAACCTCGCAATTTTTTTGTTTTGCATCCATTTGCTAAAAATTTAGAATAAGGCCTATCTTACCCTCTACTTTTCAAATTCTATATCATGCCGATGGGCACTGTTTGTTTTTTAAGTGTAAAAACTACCCCTAATTGTCAAAACTTACAAAATAATATTTTAAACCTTAAGATGAGTAAAATTTGGTTTGGTTTAGTTAAATAATGATTGTTTTATGCTGTTGAATACAATTTTAGAATATTTAATTTATCACAGTGATTTGATTTTAAAATTTTGTTGTTTAAAATATGTACTAATTTCATTTCGCAACTTTTTAACCCTCTCGAATAAGGTGGTGATCGCTCGTAAATAGAGTCTTTAAACGGACATATCTTGCCAAATATTTACTGTACAGAAAAATCTAAGCAAAGGAAAATCTTTGTAATTAAAAAAGCTACAATTGGGTATTCTAGCATTTTTTTCGTATCTTCAGTATTTTTAATGTCATTTTGAAAAAAAAGGCTTTTTTATTTAACCCTTGTTAAAGTTTAAAGTTAAAAAAATATATTTAGCCTAAAAAAGTGATAACTTTATCATAGTGATTTGATTTTAAAATGTTGTTGCTTAAAATATGTACTAATTTCATTTAGCAACTTTTTAACCCTCTCGAATAAGGTGGTGATCGCTCGTAAATAGAGTCTTTAAACGGCCATATCTTGCCAAATATTTATTGTACAGAAAGATCTAAGCAAAGGAGAATCTTTGAAATTAAAAAAGTTACAATTTGGTATTCTAGCATTTTTTTTCGTATCTCCAATATTTTTAATGTCATTTTGAAGAAAAAGGCTTTTTTACGAAATTGCGGAAAATCGTTTTTTACTTTAATTTTTCTAAGATAAAGCGTTTTAAATTGGTTAAACTTCTAGAATGAATTGATAATAAATATGTAAAAAGAATCGCAGAAGGGTAGGGATCAGTTTAAATTAGGAGGGTAATTAGGGGGATGTTTCACTGATTTTTTCGTAGAAAAAAGTATCCAATTTTATTTTATCATAACTCGCTAAATTTTTATGCTAAAAATTTTTTCACTTTTTAAAAGAAAGGTCGAATTATAAGCTTTAAAAAAGACTTAATAGGTTTTCCTCGAAAAATGCAAAGTTTTCCCGCTCTTTGACGTTGAATCTTTTATATTTAGCAATTGACGAACAAAACCATTAATAAGCCGTAGCTCGATTTGTATTGGTTGTAGAGAAATTATTGAAAAAAAATTGAGTTTTTTATAAGCTACAATTTTGCTTTTTACAGTTTTATGATAAAATGCAGTTATTTGTGAAAACCCCATTAAAAACGTCTATTTTTTTTGTCGAAAAACTGTTAGTTTCAATCGCAAATAAAAGTTTTATGAAAAAAATTTATGGAATATTTTTTACTTAAAATTACTTTCTTGATCAATTTCTCTACCTAAAATGTAATAAAAAATGTTAACCCCCAAGATGGGGTGGCAGTGGCAACCACCCTCAGGATAAAAGCACTTCTCGGCATTATATAAACTTCGATTCTTGGGCTATTCTCAACCTTTTGTGAAAATTTCAGCTAAATCCATGTAGGACGAACAAATTCCAAGCCAAAATTTCCTCTACTATTAGATTGGTTGTATCACCCAACACGTGAAAAAAGGGTTATCTTCAAGACTGATTAAGTTTATAACCATGTAGCTGATCGGAACGATCAGATTTAAGAGGAAGGCAGTGTTACTGTGTTATATTAAAAAAAAATAGTTATATAGTAGCCCTTTATTAAAAGAAGGTTCTGGTATTTTATAAGACGTAATATGAAAATTATTCTAGAATCGTTTAGAATCGGTAGCACAGGTATATAAGACCATTGCCATTCGTAGTTAGTTGGTTATGTTAGTCCAAAGAAGAGGTTAAATTCAAGAGTGTAAGTGTCGTTGTGAAGTAGTTAATTAACAATAAGTGAAGTAAAGTGCTACAGGGTGTTTAATTTGTCCGACCCACATAGTAAATCGTAACAGTATATTTAACTAAAAAAAGAGGTTTTAATAATAGTTAAAATATTTGTAAGGTGTACAGGGTTTTTCCGTATATTTTGGAGCACCACCAGAGCTTTTATTTTAGGAGTTAGAAAAAAATTTAAATTACAAAAGTTAAAGTATTTTTACTGAACAGTCAAAATTTGTTATTAGATAAAACAAAAGAGTATCGAAAATGTGTTTAAAAATGCCAGATTTGGTTTTTTTTAATGAATACCCTGTACATTATTATTTAATTTTAATTATTAATCAGAGTAAAGTAGAGAAGTCAAAAAATTATATACAGGGTTTTCCATTAAAAAAAAAAAACAAACTTGGTATTTTTAAACACATTTTCTATTCTCTTTTGTATTATCTGATGACAAATTCTGACGGTTCAGTAAAAAACCTTTAACTTTTGTAATTTGAAGTTTCTTCTAACTCTAAAAATAAAAGCTTTGGTGGTGTTCCAAAATATACGGAAAACCCTGTTTGTTATTTTCTTATTTTTGTTTCTTTTCTATAAAATATTATGTAAATTTTATCATAATATATTAAAAATTCCTCGTTGGGTACACGCCAAAAGAAATAATAAGACCGCTTCAGTCCTGGTTCCGGGGTATAAATACTGAACCTCCTCAGTCCTATTGATGCCTCTAAACAAGCAGATAGCCTGAAACAAAAAAAAAAGAAAAACCCTCAAAAAAGCCTAAAAATAATCTAAACAATTATCTATGAATGGTGGCAATTCTGCCACCATTTTCAAGAAAAAAAAACCTTGGTTAAAAGTTTTTAAGTTACACGATCAGTATCATTTCAGATTCTGAAGGCTTAGTTTATTGTTTGAAGATCCTGAGTACTGACACATTACTATAATGTCTTTTATTCATCTTAAAATGATAACTTTCATTATTAGTATATTAAAAAAGAAATACATCCGTGATATATTAATGAAAAATATCTGAATACCTATCTGACATGTCCATATTTCAATCAAATTTTGTCCTCTTTGATAAGGGTGCTGGAGAATATCCGAAACGAGCTCCCACAATTCTTTGTATACTTCATCTTCGTCTAACAGGTAATCTGTAGTAATCTGAGTAATCCAGACTTAATGCAAGCTCAGGAACGTTGTCACATGAGCAGGGCCGGAGCGAACAGGGGGGGAAGGGGGGAGGCTCCCCCATAGGTGATCGATGGGGGCGCAAAATTTTCTTTTAAAGGGGCGTCAAACTGAGATAGAATAAAGTTTTTTTAATCGCAATCACCCGAAATAAAAGAATACTATTTAAAAAATACATCAGCATCCCATAAAATTGATATTTGCTATTCTGTAACGCGTTGTAACCTTAAAAAGTTTTTTATTTGTGTATACAATGCCATTTTTTGCGTCTTGTTTTGTCTAACGCCAGCGAAATCTCATAGCTTTGGCGGCAATTTATCATATCTGCTAAACAATGGAATTGAAACTTTATTAGCTAACAGTAAATTATATATTATTTTTGTCAATATTGTTTTATTGGTTTTATGTTTCATATTCACTACGTTCTGCTTAAAGTGCATCAGTGCAAACACTAATACTTGTTCATTGTGTGTTAGTGATGGTTAGTTAAGAATAGGTTTTTTTTTAATAAAAACTTTTTTTGTATAGAAAAAAAAATAAAATGTATAAAATACAAAAATAAAAAAAAATCAGGTGCTGTCAGCCGCCGTGAAAAAAAAATGGAGTCTCTCTACAAAAAAGTATGGGTCAGTTCTTGCAGACGACTACAAAGACACTGTAAGTCTCATAGATTTAAACACTAAAAATACAGGTTTGTAACCACATACCTGCATATTCTTATATCTATTTTTTTAAGCAATTATGTAAAAATAGGTAGAAATTGCACCAGTAAAATTCGAATTTTAGGGATATGGTTTATGGTTTAGAAAATTTATTTCTGCCTTCTTTTTGGTGTTCTTAAGAAAGTTTGAAAATTTAGGAACGCCCAGTGCTGTAGAACAATCTTGTCCACGCATGCAGAGCAAAAAAGTCAAGCGGGTATAGGGGAAAAAACCCGGCTGAGTTTGTGCAATGAATAAAACGGTCAGGTCCGAACTTATAATAAATAATTGTAACTATGTATAAAGTTAACAAATGTTAAATTCAAACTTAATACACTTTTACTGTTTTTCTGATTTTTTGTTTAACATTTTTGGTTTTTAAGGAAAACTTACAGAATATTTAAAATTATTTAATATAATTATTTAATTTTCTTTCCATATCTCGAAAATTAAATGTCGAAAAAAATTTACAGTAATTGTCTCGAAAGTTGCCTCCTCTCCGATTTTGACCAAATTTGGTATACGGAGGTTTTTTGGGGCGCTGATTACGAATCTGAAAAAATATTTTTTCGACAACGTTTCGTTTCCGAGATATTCATCATCAAATTTGAAAATCCAACTAACCTTATTTACACTATTTCTCCTTTCTTTTGCACAGAATTCTTGATTTTTACACTACATTAGCACAGACTATTTCACAAACATCTTTTAAAAAATTGTTTTTATATTTATTTTACATCTTTTTTCCATTTAATTGCAAACATCCACTTTCACACACCCCAACGTGGCCGCAACATGTATACACTAGTTATTTTGTAAGCAAACATGTCTGCTGCCTTTGAACTTGAAAGTTCGCAATTTAATGGAAAAAAGGTGTAAAATAAATAAAAATACAAGGTTTTAAAAGGTGTTTATAAAATATTGTGTGCCACTTTAGTGTAAAAACCAAAAATTTTGTACAAGAAGAAGGAAGAATATAGTGAAAATGAGGTTAGTTTGATTTTCAACTTTGATGATGAATATCTCGAAAATGAAACGTTGCGAATTTTTTTTCAGATTTGTAATCAGCGACCCAAAAAACCCCTATTTACCACATTTGGTCAAAATCGGAAAGGAAACTTTCGAGACAATTACCAAATTTACTTTAGATTTGTGGTCAGCGCCTCCGTATGGAAAAACTCATCGAAATCGGTAAGGGTCAAGCAAAGTAAAAAAATACCATGATTTAGATTGTTTGTTTTGTTTGTTTTGTTTTTTGGTCATACAATAAAATAATGTCACGTTATGCAGATAACATAAATAAGTTTAACGATAAGTATTGTTTTTTACATAAACATTTTTTTTTTAATTTTAAAACTAATTGAACTTAATCTAAAACCGAAGAAAGAGAGTGGAAAGTTTGGAACCGCTTAAGTGGGACTGTAAAAAAATGCCTAAAAGTGACACTATGTGTTACTCTGTTGGGAGCTGCCAGAGGAATTATACTTGCGAACTCCTTGGAACAGAAGCCGTAAAAATACCCAAAAAAAGCGACATATCCTCTACAGCCTGTCGGTGGGTAAGAGAACAAAGCTTTTCTGTAAGCGTGTGACGCAGTATACTAAATTTAAAAATTAGGCTAGGGGCGCCAAAATCACCTCCCCCCACAATAAGAAGTGAGGAAGTCTCATGGCCCTGCACATGAGACTTCCTCACAGTGGATATAAAGTATGGAGCTCTTTAGTCTAGGGAATTTTTGCAGCCGCAAGAGATATGAAGCTTTAGGAAATGTTGTGACGCTGCATTTCTTTAATTGAAATTAAAGCATTTTTAAAATTAACGTTAAATTTTTAAATATATTTTATTCATGTAATACGCATGCATTTTTTTAAAATAAAGTAAAATTGAGAGTGATCATTTCAAGAAAACTAAATTTCATAAAAGTAGTTATCAGTATTTTAATTTTTTTAGATACCCACGCCTGTAAAAAAACACATATCTTATCTTTTGCTCAGGTGGTTAAAAGGGAAGAGTCACTTTGGAGTCCTTTAAGACGCAAAGTCTACTAAGAGAATGGGAGAGAGTTTTCAAACAATATACTAGGCCTTTAGAAACTTGTGTGGTAATGGAAATGGTAAAATTTAGCTAAAAATCGTATAAATTGATAAACTGACCAAATTTTAAAAAGCTATCTCCGAAACTATTGAACCTTAAATAACCTTTCAGGTCTCAAATTGTTGCATTAATCCACTTCAAAAATAGTATAACTGTTTTTAATAAAAAAACAGTTCTTCTGGCCAAATTGGTCAAAAACGGAGAAAAAGTCACACAGTTTAAGGTTTTCTGAATTTTTGGCAATAACGCGGTCATTTGCAGAGGTCGAAAATTTGAATTTAAATATTAGTTTTTATTATAAATAACATACCAAAAATTAAGAAATACCCAATTTGATGCATTGCTTATGTATAATCTAATTAAATTAATATGTCCAAGTCTTAGAAACTGAAAGTATTACATGATTTTTTTAAATCTAACAAATAAAATTACCAAAATTTAAATTTTTTTACAGCAATAATAGAATAAGCTGCAATCACGTTTCAAATCATTTAATAAGAGCAATTTATCAAAAACCTTTTATTGCAAGTTTAAATGGTTCAAACGACATCTAGTTTTTGCTTTTTATTATGCCTTAAAGGTATGATTTAACTATGTGATTGGAATGGGTTAAATCTGATTAATGTAATTGTATTAAAATAAAGGCAAATGAGTTTTGTTACGGTAGGCGACAAAATAAACTATTACAAATGGTTTTCTTTGTTTTCAAGGTATTTGTTTGGTGATATAATTAATTACCTTGCACGCACTTAAAAAAATATGAAACAGCATTTTTCAGTGTTAATTAAAATAGTTAATTTTTCTAGTAATAGTACATTATTTTATACGGAGGTAAAGTGATGTTTTTCATGGCGCGTTCGTGTTTAACGGCGCGTCATAAAGAGCAAACCATGAAAAGTAACTTTTCCTCCAAATGAAATATGCTAATTTTTTTTTAATCGTCGACAAACTAATGCAAAAACATCTCTTTTTAATGGTAAGAATTATTTAAGATAAGTGGTTTGATAGTTGGCTTAGATCGGTGTCGCTGAATAGTTGCTATAATAATGAAAGGCGGGAACAGACTAAGCAAACATTGTTGAGCAACAGTTGATCAACTTGTGAGTTCGCTCAATTTATACGTGTTGCTCAACAGTTGCGCAAGTGTTGACAAACTGTTGCATGATGTTCGCTCCCGAGGCGGTACATCAAAGGAAATGTTGACCAACAGTGCGTCAACAGTTTCGCCGGTGTATACGTGTGCAGACTTGTCAATATGCATTTAGTTTCACGCCTGGCCAACTTCTTATGGGGATACTGGAAAAAGTGACATTTGACAATTATATCATTGCCAGGGAATAAGTAGATATCTATATTTTTCCATATTTTGCTTTGTAGTAACTTGGTAGTAAATTTCTAGATGGCGAAACGTTGATTTTTTTTTAACCAATGAGAAGTGAGAATTATTTATATCCCTTTTTAACCATAAATCCCCGTGTTGTGTTGTGTTTGCGTCGGCCATTTTCTATTCTAGTATTTGGGTTGTAAGTGTTGACTTTGGGTTGACTGTTTTAAATTGTATTTTTTGGTTTTAAATTTGCGTTCTTATTTTTTCCACACTATTGTGAAAAAATGATAAGGTAAGATATGTTATTTAAATATTGTAGTAAGCCTTCTTCGATATTAAACCAAGATTCTTTGTAAATATCTTCGCAATGGCACCAACACAGCATGTAGGCTAAAATATTCTTGTAATTATCCATGTTGCAGAAACGCCTATTATAGTAAAATTGTAAGCACAGATTTTAAGAACAAAAAGTTTCATTCTTTTCTTCGAGATCCCTTATCGTTAGAAGCTTGGAAAATTAAATGTACTTTAAGTCCCTCAAAAGATTGTAAAAATGTATGTTTGTGAGGACCGTTGTTCAAAATTAAATTATGCAAATCTTGAGGATCCTTCTCGCTTAAAATATAGAGCTGCACCTTGGTCATCCTTTATGAATTCCATTTTAAAAGAACACAGTTACGGAAAATGTTTCGATTCTTTTCAAAATTTACCTCTTGAACCATTGGACAACCCTAAAATTAAAATTTTAAATAATGTTATTTTATACCTTATTTACAAAATTTCAATTTCATGTTTAACTTGTCAGAGTAATCTCTTTTTAGTGGAGGTAACCGACAAGCATTTATTTGTAATGTTTAAAGAGTTTGATAGCGAACGAAGGCTTAAATTTGCTAGTGAAGCTTTAGTCAATCTTGTAAACAGACTACATGCTGATATTTACAAATATTTGGATGAGAATGTTTACAAGAATAAAATTGAAAATTTATTTAGGCAACAATATTTCGAACCTTACTGCAAGCTCTTTTTTCAGACTCTTTGTTCAGACCGTAATTTTATGAAATATTTAACCTAACTTTAAAAATAATAATTTTTACCATTTATTATAATATTTATGTTTATTTTTCAATTACCACATTAATTTAAATTCTTTATATATTTTTGCCCGCTGTCTGCTTCTGTCTTTGCCTAAATTAATAGCAAAAGTTCCCATATCATATTTTATGTATTTTTTTAGTCTGTTTTGAATAAGCGAATACTGCCTAGCTTCTTTGTTTTATAGGAACCTTGAGCATGATCTCATCCAACCCCGGCTGTGACAGTTTTAGAAGTATCTCATCCAACCCCGGCTGTGATAGTTTTAGAAGTTTTATGGTTAATTTTTAGAATATATTTTATTTTGCCTGTGTTATCTCAGGTATAAGAATTTATGTTGTTATGAGAGAATATTTTTCATTTTTTCTGAAATTTCATGTTTTATTTTTATGTTTTATTTGTTACTGTTATTTTTGGAATGTAATTTTATGTTGTTGTTGTTTATTGAAAATTTGGGGCAAATGTCCCAAGATTTTCCTGGTTTTCTCAAAATATTTGTATTTATAACAAATTAATTTATAATATATTGTTAATAATAACATTTTTTGTTTGCTTTATTTTTTGCAAGTTTAAAATTTTACCCAATCTAACAAAGATAAAATTTTGCTAAAATCCTACTTAACAACTGCTTATTTATTAAAATAATCAGTTGTTAAGTAATGTATTTAGCAAAATCTTATTTTGTTGGAATTGGGGAAAAATAAAAGTAAAATAAAAATGTATAGTACTACCAGCGCATTCGCCTTTTTATTATATGCTTTTATTAGTTGATTGGCCAGGCGTTTGTCGCTACTGTACTGACAGAAAATAGCTGCATTCAGAAAGCACGAGGTTTGGATTTCTCTAACCCCTTTTTTATTCTGTGTTTAGTTTAATTCAGGCATTCGAGAGCGGTACATCGGCAGAGTTACTTTCATTTTATTTGAAAATGTCGCACGATTGGTCAGAAGACCAAGTTCTACATTTGATAGAGCTTATAAGGGAACATTCAAATATATGGAATCCCGAAAATGAAGCTTATAAAAACAAAAATAAACGAACTGACGCATTTAATATTATAGCTACCGTTCTAGAACTATCCCGAGAAGAAATTGAGAGGAAATGGAAAGTTCTGCAAACCCAGTTTAGGCGGGAATGTGCAAAAAGTGTCACAAAATCTGGCCAAGGAACAAATGAATTATACGTGTCCCGTTGGTTTGGATATAAACATTTAATGTTTTTAAAAGACAAGAATACACCAAAGCATACAAGAGATACTCAAGAACAAGTAAGTAAACTTTTTTATTTATACATATTATTTTATTCCATTCTATCTTGCCAAGGCACTCTTCCGTGGCCTGAAAAATAATGTGCAAATTGTTCTCGAACTTCCTGTGCTACTCTGGTTGATTTTCTACCAATTCTATTTAAATTCATAAATGTAGATGAAGGTTCTGGTTCGTTTCGCCAAGATCCATGAACCAAAATGCCCGTTGAAACATCTTCACTGTCATAGGTTCCAGGTGGAGCATAACAGTCCATGATTGTTTTATTATTTTGTAAAAAATTATGTAAGTAGCAACATGTAAGAACAATTGTTTCAGCAGTAGTAGGTTGCAAAAGCAAGGGCTTTCGCAAAACTCGAAACACAGCCGACATAACGCCAAAAGTATTTTCCACTACTCGTCTTGCTCGCGATAATCTGTAATTAAATGAGCGTTGGAACGTCCCCTTCACATGTTCGCCGGGATATGGTTTCATCAGGTTCTTCTGTAGAGGAAACGCATCGTCGCAAACAAATACAAAAGGTGCTGTTCCGTTCTGCTGTCCTGGCAGGAGTTTTTCAGGTGGTAAATTTAAAGTCCCATCATTTAGTTTTCTTGCGAAAAGTGTATTTTTATAAACACCACCATCTGAAATTCGTCCTTGACATCCCACGTTTGCGTATAAAAATCGATACTTTGCATCTACTACTGCCATAAGGACAATACTGAAAGTGCCCTTGTAATTATAATATTCGCTTCCACTTCGAAAGGGGCATTGTAGTACAACGTGTTTACCGTCAATGGCTCCTAAGCATTGAGGAAAATTCCATAAGTTTTCATAGTCATCGGAAATTTTGAGCCATTCTTCAGGTGAATCTGGTAACTGAAAAAAACACATTATTTAAAAAAAAGATATATCCAACTAAGGCCACAATTGTTCATTATGTGCTCTATGACCTCCCAACATCTATATCTGTACTCTGCATATCATTATTATACCCATACTATAGGCATGTATACTTTGTTTCAGGACTTAGAAAACACGCAATACGAGGATTCATCAGATACCATCCTTACTGAAGGTTCCTCAAGCATTCTTCAATTACAGCAAGCAGAAACACCCCATGATATAGTGAAGCAGTTGGCAACAATAAGAAAGGAAAGTTCTGGAAAGCAGTTAAACCCATCGGATCCTCATGATATTGGAATAGAATCTGAACCGTCACAACGAGACACCGTAAGGCAGTTAGTCCCAGCAGGAAAAAAAACCTCGGGAAAGCGTCCAAATATGTCTGATCCTCAAATGGATGAAGCTTTTAAAACAATAAAACACTTACGGAAAATCGAAAAGTAAGGGATAGCTTTGAAGTATATGGGGAATACGTGGCAAATAAATTAAGAACGTATGATGCATTTGTTCGACTGATGTAGAACATAAAATTAATTGCATTCTCCATGATGCTGATATGCGAATACTTTATAATTCACATGGGCAGTTTACTCCAAGAACAACGAATTTGCCACTACCAACTGTATCACCTGTCTCAAGTTCGCTCTCTTACGCACCAGCTCCATCTCCTTATTATACGAGTACATCAACAAGCATTCAACATCCTTCTGATCAAGATAGTCCAAATGAACATAGCTTTATTGACGCCCTAATTGGATCCCAAGCGGATAACTCTACAGACATTTCATAAAAACTATGTTACGTTCTTATAATATTATGTTTTTATTTGATTAAACAAGGAAAAAAAATTTGATTTCTTTTCTTACCTGAATATGATCTGCCAATGCTTCTATAGGGGCTTCGCAAGTTTCAGGAACTATAGTACCAATAAGCTGTTTAGAAATTTGAAATAGATACATTAGACTGACATACGAATCTCCAGTGGCTAAAAATCTTAAAGTTATCATTAATCTTGTTTTCACGCATATGGCTTCCCGAAAGTTTGTATTTTTTTTGGCAATTTTAGGTCCAATCATAACGATGAGACTTTCAAATGCGGTTGCATTAACACGAGTGAAGTTTTTGAACAGCATTTGGTCTTCCATTCTTAATTCTGGTAAAAAGTTCCGTTTTCTGTTTGCGAATATACTTTTTTGCCACCACCGACGCTTTCTGCACTTACGCGATTTTTTAATTTTCACTAATAAAAAAGTGCACCATGCGAGTAAAGCATCGTCTTCGTCGCACATTTTGGCTCGACTGAACGAACTTTTCAGCAACAAGGTTCGCCGATATTTTCCAACAATCATCGACGTTTGTTTGCCAACAGTTCATCAACTCTTGCTCAACAGTTGTTCAACTGTTGCTCAACAATGTTTGCTTAGTCTGTTCCCACCTTAACATAAACACTGTCAACAATATTTTTTTTAATTTCGTCTCCGACTGCATTTTAATTTCGAATTGATAAGCAGTTATTAATATTAAGTAAGTTCGATCAAATAATAACCAATTTGTTCAATTGAGTAATAAATAAAAATTTTAGTTTTGTTTTTAGTTTAATAAATATTGACTTGTTGACGCTTGCTTTGCTGTTTGTTTGGATCTAAGCTCCAGCGGACAAAAAATAAAACTTTGCGGTCGCCTTCACAGTCGAGTAATGACGGATGTACTGACGTTTAGAGAAAAAAAATTTGGCGCTTATGCATGATTTTCTATCAATAAACAATAATGGAGTAGGTAACTAAAAATACACAACACAAAGAGGAAACATGACCTTGTCATTGGAATAATAACCATTAAGACATATGTTATTTGGTTGCCTAATACCGACATCCCGATAAAATTTAAGAAAAATTATGATTTTCACAGTTTAAAAGCAAAACGACTCGACTGCTGAAAAAATGTTGTAACTAACTCTTACATTAATTGGGGATTAATGATTTTTCTTAACCCTTAGCGTACTCGCTAGGCTCGCGCGCTAAATGGTCTCGATCATTATTTACCTTTATTAATACCCTTGTCAGTTAAATAGCTATTTCCCTTGGCCTTTTTTTACTTAACAGGATGTTAAGTGAGAAACAGTTTCTGGATACTTTTAATTTTTAAGAACATCTAATGGGCCCCCTTGCATAAAATTTATTTTGATACCAAAACCTGTCAAATCTTTTCCTTTGTCTATTAAAGAATTAACAAAACGGCGTACCTAACTACGATATAAAGTTCATTTCTTGAAATCAGACCAAAACGACCTATGACGACACGAAATCTGCTGAGTTCCAATATTAGGTTTCTTGCTCCATTTCCTTATTTCATTTAGAGCAAAAATAGAATATTCACAGCTTTTCCTTATTTTTATTTAGGATAAATTGGTTTATTGTCAGCTAAATATGCAACATAATAAATGTAAAAGGTAAAAAAACAGAAATAAAGAGCTTGAACCTCTAAGAGTTGTTTATTTAAAACCATACATGTAATATTGACATTACTAGCTCTAATGAAGGTTTAAAAGTGTCACATTACCAACGTCTACTTTCCTTTTCCATTTTCCTCACTATCTCACTCTATGGCCCAATGGACCTATCACTAGTACAAAGGTATAAGCAAGTGTATAGTTTTAGTTGTAGTTAGTTGTTTTACAAAAGTTTAACAACAAAAGTTTTACAAAAGTTTTTACAAAGTTTTACAAAAAGATCGACTATTTTATATGGTTAAATTATTGTACATAGGTACTAATTTTGTTATTTGTTTTAGGCAGAAGTCCTTAAAGCTTCTAGTTTATGGTCTACATACTCTATGATCAAAAGTACGATATAAGTTAGTAAAAATACGGATATTTCACAATAGAAAAAGGTAATAGAATACTTGAATCTTCAAAATGGCAAATATGAACCCTTAAAAATCAAAGGTTTTGAAAAACGTCACAACGTTTCTGAATAAAGCTCCAGACGACATGTTTTTGTTAATGAAAGTAGTATTACTTTTTTGGCTAAATAGTGCATGTCGGCGTGCAGAATTCTGCATTTTAACTGAAGATATAGAAGATACCTGAAAATGCTGGCTATAGCGATAGGCGATGCTAAAATAAAGAAAAAAATATATTTACCGTATGCTCCGACTGCAATGGGTATGAAATCTACCACAAGTGCTTATTATTAAGACCCAAAACAGCAAGCCATAATCGATTTTTCCTGTTTTATTCTTATGGAAAACGTACAGTACAGCCAGTTGGCATTCATATTTTTGCAAAAATTTACTTTAAGTTACACCGGTCATAGTTTAAGAAGAACTTTTGCCACTTTTCTTACGGACAATGGCGCTAATATTCAAGTTCTCAAATGGCATGGGGGATGACGATCCACAAACGCTAAAGCTAAAGGATGCATGGAATAAAGCATGGGTAAAGGCGCGTTTCCACCGAAATCGGCATAGCCGATCGGCAGAGCCGATCCGCAAAGCCGAATCTGTGGAAACGTGTTGCCGATCGTCATAAAAAGGCGATCGGCTTGCCGAACGGCGAACCACCAAAAGTCGGTCCGGATCAAAGGAAGCCGAGCCGAATCGAAGTGGTGGAAACGCGAAGCCGATCGGCACAGAGATTTTGGTGCGTTGTCAAATTATTATTTTCCATTTCTCTGGCGGAAGTCACGGATGTATGCACTGCGCTGCGAAAATAGGTAATTTTCGAATAATGAACTGGAGTAACGAACAAGTTTTGGCCTTGATAGAGCTCTATCCTTCTCGAAATGTACTGTGGGATTCCAAAAACCCATTTTACAAAGATAAAAATAAGAGACGTGACGCCTTCATGGGAATTGCTCAGGAGTTGAATGCAGATAAGACCGAGGTTGAGAAAAAAATTCGCTATTTGCAAAGTCACTTCAGCAGAGAATTGAAAAAAGTAAAAACTTGCAAATCCGGTGATGGATTAGAGGATGTTTATACAAGTAAATGGTTTGCATTTAAATCCATGATGTTTCTAGCAGACAAAAATAAGCCTAGGGAAACACAGGATACGGAGGTAAGTAGAAATACAAAGAGCTTTAGGCACTGCTAGACATTCGAAAAAAGTTTTTGAAACCACTGTTACTTCTGTATTTTAAATTTAACACATTTGTATCGTCAAGTATCAAGTCCTTGTATAAATCACTTGCACTGTATTTTTTTCTGCTTTGAAGACTTGGTCTAACCCAAAATCTTGGTCGTCAACGACGCTTTTTTTGAGCTGCAATAATTATGAATGCTGCAGAGGCAAGAATCGCGTCGTCGTCATCGAACATTTTGATGTCGAATGGCTAAATAATGTCAATTTGGTGGAAACAGTAAAGAGGGTGATAGGCTTTGCAGATCGGCTTTGGCGATCGGCCCCGATCGGCTCTGCCGATTCCGGTGGAAATGCACCTTAATAAAATTAAAAAAATTAAAAGGATATTTAACAATGTCCAACTGGGACTAAACCAAGAAGTTCCTGTAGGAATTGCGGTAAATGAAAAAAATGTTTAGCAACAATTGGTTGATACAGCTGGAACAAAAGTTATAACGTTTTCTAACTTACACAATTGATCTTTTAATGTTTATAGTCACACTGTGGTTAAAATAAACGTTTTTATTTTTTGTTGAATTGTGTTTTTATGAAGTAATGGTTGCTATGCTGTAAAATGGTCTATAACTGTATAATTTTAAGGCCTCTAATGTAGTGCATTACAGACAGCAAAATGCGAAAAAAAATTTTTTCTGTTCAATAGTTAGGATTTAATTTGGCAAATATCAGACGTAGTATTAAAGTTCGGAGAAAGTTAAAAAAGTTTTTACCAATATTAATAAAAAATTAAAAATTGACACCTTCACAACCAAGATTTTATGGTCGTAATTTTAGAGTTATAAGCTTCCAATAACAAAAAAATAATTATCTACCATATTTAAGTTTTAATCAAGTCGATTTTTAACAAGTCATAAAAAACCTAACGGAAACCTTTGTAAATACCGCGTGGGTAAAGAATTTTTCGGTGCGTTCTAAACTAAAAATAAATTATGAATTAGTAAAGAGATAATATAAACACTAAAAGGAAATTAAACGTACGAGTAGGATATGCATGTATGTACGTGGGTAGGTGAGAATTTTTTTAAGAAGGTAGAAGATAATGAATTCTTTAATGTTGTGTTAAAAGATTTATATAGACATCTGTTAATTCTTTAAAATGCCTAATTACAGCAGCGGCTTTGGAAATTTTGTTGTCACATATATGTTATTATTTTTTTTTAACTTTGAAAAAAATTATTTTGGCAAATTTGAAATTCTATAAAAATCATATTTCGTAAAGAATTAAAAATAACTCTCCTAAATGCTTTTTATGGATTCAAAAAAAGAAGTGTATTTTTTATTCTTCATAGTTTTAATATTTACACCAGACCCATGTACGTAAAATAGTATATTATTTTATATTAAGGCAAAGTAAAACTTTTTATGGCTTTAACAGCCGAAGAAGTAAAGCTGATTATAGAGAGCAAGCCATGAAAAGTAACTTTTCCTTCAAATAAAATAAGCTGTTTTTTTTTAAACGTCGACAAAATAATGCAAAAACATTTCTTTTTATAGTAATAATTATTAAAGATAAGTGGGTTCGCAAGGCTGCTTAGACCGGTGTCGGTAAATAGTTGCTATAGTAATATAATACAAAGCTGTCAGTGAACACTGTCAACAATAATTGCGTTAAAATTCCGTATTGATAAGCAGTTACTGAGTAAGTTTAATTAAATAATAATCAATTTGCTGAATTGAGTAATAAATAAAAATTGTATTTTTGTTTTTAGTTTAATAAATACTTAGTTGTTAACGCTTGTTTTGTTGTTTGTTTGTATCTTTGTTGTTATGATAACACCTTTCCCTCCGCCGGCGGGAAAGTGAAAATTAAAGCTTCGGCGAAGGAAAAATGAAACTTTGCGGTCGCCTACACAGTCAAGTAATGACGGCTTACTGACGTTTAAAGAAAAAAATATTTTTACGTTCTAAACCCGACAGTAAAATCGCTTTTATGATCTCTTCTTGATTAATATTTATTTATTCTTTCAATTCTTCTTTCATAGAATCTTGACTGGTTAGTTTTTTATTTTCCTTTTTATATCTTCTTCTATGGATTTTTGACTTTTTTTGTTTTTTTTGTTACTTTTTGTTTGCGCCATACTCTTTTATTAGCTAATATTTGCTGTTTTTTCCTAAGGGCTTTGAAATTATCTTCTTAACCAATTCAGCTTTCTTAGTAGTCCTGTTCCGCTTCTGACACCAAATGTTTGGTAACAGCTTGTATAAAAATAAACCATGTACTACAACATTTAGTGACTAAAGCAAATAATACGAGGAATGTTTTTTTCTTCACTTATAGCCCTTGAGTACTCTAGAACAACGTGCTTTTGTTTTAAAGTCAAAGGGTTATATCCTAATTTATGATGGCTATTAGGTAAATATAGCAATTATCTCATCAGGAATATAAAATATAACACAATTAAAGAAATAAGAAAAATCACCATCATATGATTAAAATTGACGCGTGGCTTGATTTATTTTCCATATTTTCCACTGTACGGCGTTTGAATTGAATCTTAAATTTGCGCCTTTTATAGAAAAGTGAAAAATAATCGTAAAGTCTAAAGTTTGCTGAAAAAATTATTTTAATGCAGGATGCAAGAAAAGTGCAAAGCGAATGAACCTATAGCTTTTAGGGCTCATTGCAATGGTCGTTAAAATGGGAAAAAAACCAAGATAATTTTTAATTAATAATAAATTAAATAATGTTACCATTCTATAAAGAAAATACATATTTTTAAAGTCTGTAGCAATTTTAATTTTTGTAATAATTATATATTCATGGTGCTAATATTTAATTTTTGCAATTAAGTAGTATTTACTAAAAATACCTTTTTTTAGCGTAACTTAGATAAAATGTTGCAAAAAATAACGATAAACAATTTTCTTTTCATACAAATTTTTAAATGTTTTATTTTTATATTTGTATATAGATCCATATATTCTACACAATTCTTAATACTAAGCAACAAATAGCATTCTGTGATGTGAATATGTACCTTTTTTCATTTAAATTTCCGTATACTATTATAATGTTTGACGAAAAATGTCAAATAGAAAATGCAAAAGTTGTCTTTACCTATATTCTACCAAGATAGTGGACTACTTCTATGTTTAATGTATCTCAGACATTAAAATATTTATTTTTATACACATGTAACATAAATTTCTCCTAGAATTTTTAAACCGATTTATTACAAACCATTTTTCTAATTCTTGTCTGTAGAAGCACTGCTTATTTTTTAAATGTCTTTAAAAAATGCTATATAATAAAGTTGCTTTGTAGAAACAATATATTACAGTTATCATATTTAAAAAACACGTAAATTGATTTACTTTGAAACCCAAGTTTAAAAAAATGTTTTAGTTAGCGTGGAAAAAAATACCAATTTTTACACCAACTTAAAAAAAATTATTAGCTTTTTTATTATTTTTAGTTAACCTTAAAAACTAGTAAAGGAAGATCCATACATTAAAAAGTCCTTGTTGGGTGTTCGTCAAAAATATCCATCTATAGATGGGACAGCTTCGATCTTGGTCCCGGAGTATAGAACTAATTGTGCTCAGAAACTAAATTAAAAAAAGCCATTCAATAACAAAAAAAGTAAAATAGACTATGTTGCGGCTTAATGCACGCAGTTTATATATTACAAGATACGTTTCAGCCTGTTTTCCCCATCATAAGCTCACGTACCTTTACTATCACTAAAACTCACCTAACCTAACCATCACTAAAACCCTAGCCACGTGTTAAAAAGGTAAGATGCTTATGTGAAATGGTTTCTAAAATATTTCATTTTAAAAATCGTCCATTTTACTACTGAGTTAATCATTGACTAAACCAAATTATGGAGAACTTTCGAGGTAAAAGAAACTTAAAATTTAATATGTAAGAAGGTTGTAGGGCACAAGTAAAGAAGAAATGCTAAAAACTGCTATTTTTCCCGGTAATATCGTATATTTAGGGTGTATTTTAAAAGTTTGCAACATGATTGTACACGAGTTTCTGAGCTCATCATTGTCTTAAAATTTAAAAAGTAAACAGATTTTTTTACTTAAAAGAGAAAATTGCTATTCCCTATCAGACCTCAAACCAGGAGCGATTTAAGGGACATTAAAATGAGTAATTTTCCTACTTTATATTCACTCTAAAGGTTGGGTTCTACTTACAAAGCAAGCTATGCAAAGAAAAAAGGCATGAGATTCCTATCCTTTTTTTATTCATTGAACTTGGAAACAAGAGAAGTGATCCCACCAAAATCACCTAAATAAAATTAATTCAAATTTCTATTCTAAAATCTTCCTAAAGTACTGAGATTTAAAATTATTTCAAGTTCTGTTCAAAATGTTATTCTAAATAAATAACATACCCAACACACCCCTCTTGCCTCTAGAATACTTAACTACCTTTTATGTTTTTTAATTAAAAGTTTAATTAATTACTTATATTTTCTCCCCTCTCAAGCATAACTTTGTTGTTTTACTTTCTTTTGGGATATTTTTTACAGCTGTCTGTAACAATAAAAAAACCGTCTGTATTATTAAAAAAGACCATTTAATAATAGAGACAGACCAGTAAAAAATTGCCATTAAAAAAAAAGTGAAACAGCAATGTTATGGTCAGAGAAAGGGAGAAAATATAAACAAATTAATTTAACTTTTAAGCCAACACACATTATAGGTAACTGTAATTAATTAAGAATAAAATTGGGTTTAGCACTTGATCTAATTTCGGATCTCAGTACTTTAACAAGCCAAGATTTTTGCATAGGAACTTGGCCCTTATCTTACATAAGTGTTTTGGTGGCACAAAACTTATTTACCTTAATAATCCATACTTTTTATATTACCAATCTGATGACATAACACTACCTATAATTATAGACTTAATTACACTCAGGGTATAGGTATGCTTGTTGGGTTACTATAAGGAAATAACTTGCGTAGATATGTCTAGTCTAGACAATTAAACATTATATTAAATCACGCTAAGTACCAATGTTTATAATTGCAAAAAATATATAGTGATAAAAATATTAGCTTTTAAAGAGGTATTGTTTTTAAAAATGATAAATATAATATAATTATTACTTAAGTACCTTATTGCTACTGGAATTTAAAAAAATCTATTTGTTTAACAATTTTACTTTTATCAGTACATATTTTATTTTTTTTAATTGCCTTCGCTTTTTGAAAAGGTTAGGCTTAAGAGAAATTATCTTAAGCCAATGCCATTAATCGTTTTACTTTATGACTTTAACCAAATTGGTAGCTTGATTTTTATTGATATTTAAGTTTTGTAACATTTGTAAGAATAAACTTCTTAAAACTTAAGATATATTTGGACTATAATTATTGTCTTTTATTTTTATTATTACAACATTGAAACTAAAAAGCTCCCACAGCCGTCTTTGAGTTAATCATAAATAAATGTTATGAATAAAAGCCTAATAAAACAAATTCGAAATACTGCACCGGAGCATTGATATAAATAAATATACTTTTATACCATCCACACACACAAAACTGTGTAGGGCGGGCCAGCAACCTGCACCATTCGGAGAACAAAGGTGTCACAAACACTCCGGGAATCCTTAAGGCCAGGCCTGAGCAGTTTTTCCTCTGAGGATTTTCGTAGTGTGTATGTAGCTGGAATTAGGCATACCAAAATGTTTCTTTTACGGCTTTATTTTATCGTTGAAATGATGACGTCTTTTAAAATTGGTGCATTCGTTTTAAACTTCTCTACTTAGGATTTAAAAAAAACATTAATACACGAAAATGTCTGATATCTAAATGACTTATGTTAGTGACGTGGTTTCATGTTTTCAATTGACAGTCTTTTTATTTTTTTTAAATGATGAGAAACATGTTACAAGGCAAATTAAAAAAGTTTTGGAAACATTTCCACACCAAAATCGTAAAAAATGCAACAACGTTAATCAGGGTTTAAAAATATTTGTAACTCCAAATGGATGCTTTTCAAACGGACTGCTTTAACACTTCTTTAAAAATACTTGTTGTCCAGTAAAGTGTTTTGCTTCAAACTACCTTATTTTTATGTTGTTTATGGATTGTCTGCCACACTCATCTTCTCCGTTTGCTTTCTTATGTATTCTGATAATTTTTAAAAAATGACTTGAAGTGGTTTTTAGGTTTTACCTACATACACGTAAATACTCTTTTTAAGTTCGCTTTTAATGCTAAAACCTACTATGGCTAATAGTTAGTACCTTTATAATAATGCCATGCTTTGTGTTTTTAAAATTACTAAAGAAAAAAATATAAGTAAGAGGATATTCGTCCAAGGTTATAAAAGATTGGAGATAAGATTTTGGGTTACCGTATAATGTTGAAAAAACGAACAAATTGGTCTGTAGGTCAAAGGTCATATCAGAGCAAAATTACTTTTGAAAAGTAATTCAATTACAATTACCAATACTCTTTTAAGTAATAGTAAATTACGATTACCAATTACTAGCATGTTTGTTAAAAGTAATTCAATTATCAATTAAAACTTAAAGTAATCAAATATTTTAGCAATTACTCTATTTAAATTACCACATATATTAAACACGATACACTAAACAAATAAAATATTTATACTAATATGCATCATACGCGCAAGTCACACTATACAAACTGCTTTCTCAGCAAGTTCAACATTAAATGACTCTAAAATAAAAAATTCTTTTTATCCTACCCCAAACATCTACAGATTTTTCCACAAAAAATTAAAAACGGTGGCGGTAAGCATCAATCGAAAATACTAAATTGGCGTGAAGGCGGCCTTCGCCGGATTCAAAGCGGCCCGCAGTATTTTAAGATGCTCTTTCTGGCTGGCCAAAATTCCGGCAGTTTTTTTCATAAAGAAAGGCAATTAAATTTTTCGTAGTAATTTAATTATTTATTAGGTAGTTAAATTAATTTCAAAGTTATTTAATTACTTTATAAGTAATCGAACTACTATTTAAGTAATTGAGTTACTTGAAATTCGTGAAAATGAATTACCAATTACGATTACATTATCCTATTAATTGATAATCCAAATACAATTATCTTTTCCGAAAAGTAATTTAATTAAAGTAATCCAATTACTGAAAAATAATTGAATACGATTTTTCAATTATTTTAATTGATTGCTCTTTTTTGAACAACTAAAATAAAGCATAAGAAACATTACCTATTTTTACTACTTTATAGAGAATTATTAATTTTACTAGGAATAAATTAAACTAAATCATATAGTACAAAAACTGCTGAGCAAGTTCCCCTAAGGACTACTAAAAAATTATATTTATAATTAATTTATTATTTAGTCAATTATATGCCCAGAATTTTTTAAATAAAATTGTTTAATAGATTTTAATAAATAGATTAAAAAAATACAAAACCCTGTAATTATTCTCTAACTTAGTTACTCTTATACAAAAAAAATAATGCAAAATTTAAGAAAATTTAGTAAAATTTTGGTAAAAGTATGTTTTTTTAGAATAAACTCTTGGGTCTACTGATGTACTAATGTAGTGAGCCTTTGTTTTTTTTCAGATTTCATCGGTTATCTTTATATAATATAATATAATTTTTCCATTTACTTTCTCTTTTATTTCTATAGCTCTTTTGAACCTTAATCTTTTCCACCTATCACAAGTTACTATGGTTTGGTATATCCAGTTGGGTAGAGTCTCTTTCTTAGCTCTTTCCAGTTGCTTAAAATATTTTTTAAAGTATTCGTATCCCATTTTATTGTTGCATGCTTTAATCTCCGATCTTTTTTTAGATTTGAAATTTTCTCCACTATTCTAGTGCCCCCTATCAATTGTTTTATTTCATTTTATTCAAAAGATACAAGTTATATATCTGATTTTCTTCCCAACATCTTTCTCGGGTACATTTGGCATGTCATCCAGATTCTTGCATCTATCCACTAGCAATTTTATTAGTATCGGTTTTGTTATAATTTGTAAAGCTTCTTATTACTCAATTTGCAATAATCATTTATCAAAATTTAATCTTTTTTGTCACACTGGTGCTCCATACACGATTATCAGACTTACTACCATATTAAGAAGTAGGTAATCTTTTTTCTTACCTTGACCCCACAATTTCTCAGGTATCAAAATTTTTAGACATTGAAGCTCTTTCCATGGTAACTCAGTTTTTCTTATCTAAAATTAAATTCTACGTTTGTTTCTTTTTTTGCAAAGGTCGTGTTAAAGAGTTATCGAAAACCGCGTAGAAAACCTTTCAAAGTGCAGATCTAAGCACCAACTCTGCAAAATATCCGTTAAGGAATTAAACTCATTTTGCTACCTTATAATTAATATATATTTTTTTAATGTTCTCTGTCAGCTTAGATATTATAGCTTTATGAACTTTTAATCATTATGCTCCTGGTGGGCCTGATAAAGGCGTTTTGCATATAAAAGGAGATTAGAGTGCTTTTTTATAAAGAATAGGTAATTATAGTTGAACATGCCAGACAAATATGTCTAAGGATGTGTGGCAATACGTATTGTAAACATAAAAATTAGGGAATGCTTAAGCTTGACGACAAGATAACTTAATATATATTTTTTTAAATTAACATACTTTTGCGTCTAATTAACCAAGCCATAATTTAATTAAGTGGACCTATTAATATGAATGTGTTGATATCTGATTTTATCTGTATAAGTCGATAGAAATATTATACTTGCAAATAATTAGTATTTAATTGGTAGTTCCCAAAGATAAATAATAAATAAGTAAAACTTGAAACGAAAATGGAAGATAGTGACAAAAATGTTATTAAAGGTAAGTTACTAGTCAAAGTTTTAATTTGACTTTAATATTGCGCAATAAACCAAATTAAGCATTTTGAAAAAAGCAATAGTTCTTTAGCGTTCTTAATTTGACATCTTTATTTAGTGTAAACGTATAGCAGTTTAAATGAAAATGTAAGATGTAGCAAATATGCCTTCCAAACCAGTCTTAATATGAGTTTTTCTAAGTTAAATTGCGTGTCTGCGAAATTAATTTAATCATTAGTCTAACCATCCGTGCTGTTTATTAAATTGGTTTCCGCTGTTTCAATATTGTGTTATTGTATTGTTTTATGTAAATAAAATAAGGTGTTTGGTAATATCATCAAGAAAGTTTAAATTATTGAGGCCTTTGACAAATGGATCACTTAATAAAGTATTTACCTGACTAAAGATTTTGCACACAACTAAAAAAAGTATTTTTGCTAAATTAAAAATAAGTATTAATAGTGTTGCTAAGCTTCTCAAGAAATCACCAAAAATATTTTCATAAAACCCTGTATACCGTCATGAAATAATATAATTAATGATAAAAATAATAAAATAAGAACTGCTAGTTTAAGTAGCGTTATACACAAAAAAGTTTAAAGGTGTATGGAAGCCCAATACTGTAGAACAAAATTGTTCAGGCGTGCAGGGCAGCGGGAATAGGGAATTGGCCCCGCGGAGTTTGCGCAATGAATAGTAAGTCAGAGCCGGACTTCCATAATTCTTTGTTATTAAACGATACTACCATAGAATATTTAAAATTATTGTGTAATATTACATCATCTGATATAATATGGAAAAAAGCCTTCTATTTAAATGTTCGATATTTTTGTGGGTTTTGTATTTTTACCAAAAATCTTTGTAAATAAATAAAAACACAATTTTTTAAAATAAATTTCAAACATTGTATGATAGTTTCATGTACTTATCACCAATTTTGTGATAAAAGAATGGCAAGATAGTGTAAATGAGTTTAATCTAATCCTAAGATTCTGGTTGTACATTAAAAAGTGAAATCTTTTATAACTGCTTTTTAGGCATAATATATTTTTCACCAATAACAAACAGTCATGAGAAAGAATAACAGTGGTTAAAAATGTTTAGTAACCTTTGGTACCTAGGTATCCATTGTAACAGTATCCGTTAAATATTATGTGTCTACAGTATGTCGATCTTAAAAAGTTGATAATGTAAGTTTAAGAAATCAAAAATCTAATTTCTTTTTAAACAAACACAGAAAAAGCAAAAAGTAACTTTAACATAAAATTGTACTTTCTTTCATTCAATTAGAGGGACCTGTATATATTAAAATTTGCCTGGTCTGCCCAGTAGTTAATAATTTTGATCATTTAAAAGAATGTACTAAATTATTAAATGAAATAAAAGTACCTAAATGTAAACCTTATTTCTTTTTAATAATGCACAGAAATACACAAACATTGTGGAAATCATCTAAAAGATAGTTAAGATTGCCTTACTTTTCTCACTGCTATTTCCTATGAAATTTTCATTATTTTATTATTCATAATTAATATATTATTATTTTTTCGGTTACCTAACGTTACGTCTCATAAGAAGCACCTAATTTAAATATAAAAAATACTTACCTAAAGTAAAAAATGCCGGGTATGTTACCGATTTGCAAGACAAAACCATACAACCTCTAATCATTTTGTTACGATATTATGAGTAACAAACAATAAACAGAAAATTATAGTCACAATTTAATAAACACTAATCACTAAAATAAGAAGGTTTTTATCAATCCAAAAAACTTCTGAAACCACAAAATATAGGTACTCACACAGAGCAAAACAATCGAAACTAATTCGTCGCAAAGGGCACAAACCACAACGAAAATGACGAATGATGAGACGACGACGGTTGACGAACAGCGCGGATATAGTTTTATATATACGCCGCGCGCGCCCTTGCACCAAAAACCTTTGACAACCTAAGACCAAAAACGTTACTACGGCTCTCATAAAATTATAATGTGTTGCCTAATTACACACTGATTGTAGTGTGTAAGTAGGGAACACATTAAATTATTTCGTGGAATTTTTTTATTGCGCAGAATCGGCGAGGCCAACTCTGACAGTTATTTTCATACTGGGCTGGACATTTTTTGATCGAATGAGCCATAGCATTGGGCTACCATACACCTTTAAACTTCCTTGGTTATACATGACATTAAAGGTAAGGTTTTTAAAATTTGGTTATCTATCACCCTTAACCTGTAACTGGTCCGGTATCCTATTACATACATAAATGATTCGGTGTAGTCTGTAAGACAAAATGTTTTAAGGGAAAAAAATAAAAATGCAAATAAACTTATGTTTTTATTTAAAAATAATATCACAGGTATAACTATAAATAAACTCATTTTGTAAACATAAACTAAATTGACCTAAACTTGTACAAACTAAGGATAAGTCCCGGCACTTCTTTATCGAATTACCTGTGTTAATGGGCTTTTCGAACCTGGTTAAATAAGATTTGATTTCTAGGATTTTTTCGATGTAAACCTCTATAAATGGGACTGTGTAGTTCAATCCCCTGTATTAGTAAAACATTTTATTAATTTTGAGGCTGTATTTTTAATAGATTTTTAATATGTAAGTAATAAACCATTATTTTAATTAATATTTCCACCTCTATGAATAGCCCAGTAACTGAAGACCTGAAAGTACCCAAAGCTGTAAATATATCTGTACAGTTTTCATTTGTGGTGCAATTCTATGGTCCTCGAGGATGCTTTTGAGCGAGAAAAAGTTTTACGATTCCTACGTGGGAACCCGCTGAAAATGGCCCCCCATGGTTAGTTGTGAGTCCGCGAGTCACTGGTGTAATGAATTTCCCTGGTTTTTGAAAATTTATTGGACTTTGTTAAAAAGAAAAAAGTACATTTAGAAACTAGACACTTTAAGCTTTCATGTGATGTTCATTGAAAAGCATTTCAATAGATGATGAGTTTTTGATTCGCGGTTATTCTACAGATTTTCTAGAACTCCGGAAACGAACAAAAAATGCAGATGGACAAAACAATTTTTTATTAAAACGCAAGAAAGATGGCGAAGGAAATTCTCTGGAATTATTGAACACTTGCTAAGGTCTTATTATAAACAAGAAAAGTTAATAACAAACCATTTTTTCAAAAAATATAAATAAATTAATGAGATACTCTTAAAATATTGTGAAAAAAACTTTGACCGCTTTTTTCAATACTCTAGAAAAATCAGAATGGACCCAAACTCATATGCAATAATAGGTACGGTGAAGTTTAAATGATTAAAAAATGTACATTATTGCACGAGTAATGGAACAATTCGTCCGCCTGCGTATAAGTGAATCCATAAAGATAGCGGCATTTTAGCGGTAGAGCGGCAGCTAAAATGAGGGGACTTTTGGGTCCCGTTATCTCGAAAACGGTCGATTTTTTAAAAAAAATTATGGGGAACATTTTTGTAGACCACAAGGCAATCTTAATTAGCCAGGTTTCACTGTATATTAACATAAATTAATAAACACAATTTTTTTACTAAATCTTAAAAAGCAAAATCAGTATCTGAACTAAATATTTTTAAAAACGGATTTTAAGGCTCCAAATAAAGAGTTCTCCAGTTCTAGAAAATGATCGAAATTTTGACGTACACTACCCGTACCGATTTTTACGTATAAACATATTTTGTTAGTGCCACTTGGGTGTACTTCACCACTTCTATTATTTTCCCTAAATTTTGACAATTATTTATTTGTATCATATTCTAATTTAATCCGATAGTCCTTCGAGACATCGTCTTTATCACTACTAACAAGACTTTCCTTATAACTGCTATCGCCTAGACACACACTCTTTGGTTTTCCGGCTATATTTCCCGACATTTGCCAGAAGTTAAAATGCCACACAAAAGGTCCGGCGTACTCCCCTAGACTTCGGCACAACTTCGCTTCTTCCTAACCTTCACAAAAGTGTGAATAAATACGTCAAAATATGACAGTTTATTATCGACCAGTGGAAGAAAGATTGGAAGAAGCAACGAGTCCCACTTAGGGCAGCCCATATACCCGTTTACTTAAAGTTGTCTGTCAGACGACGTCAGACTAATTAAGGGTAATTAGGATGTAGTAGTCAATCGTTAAGTCGTTTATACCTTAACATATTTTTAAGTTTTATTATTCTGTAAATAAAAAACTTCTGGTTTGTTTACTGTCAAAATGTGATATGTTATACGTATTAATAAAATAACACAAATGATTTACAGATTCAGATGATTTGGTTTACGTTACTTCTTCAACATACGTAAAACCCGCACCTCTCCAGAAACTGCATTTAGCTAAGGATCCAGAAAGTATTTCTTACGGGATTAATAATGCTAAAATAAAGCCCAAAAATGAAATCGGAAGTCCACAAAAACTTACACCCGATACAAAGTCACCAAAGGACCGCTTTTACTTTGTGCTGATTACTGTTGTATTACTGGGATTAGTTCATCAGTTACCATTTAGTTATTTTGCGATGGCAAACGAGGTAAGTACATAAGAAAGTAAAGTGGCTCTATTTAAAACAAAAATCCAAACTCAGTTCGATGTACCTGGGCCGTCATTAGGACAGGCAAGAAAAAGGCAATAAAAGCTTGGTATATATAATTTTGTCACTTTATATTAGAAAAATACATATCGGAAGAAGCACCGTTTCCTCCACATATATGGGCTGAATTCAAGCTCAACTATTAGAACAACCAACTTATGTGAATAATTTCATTCAATTTAAGGGAAACCTATGTTCATCTTAGAAGTAAGTCGACAAAGAAATCAAAAAATATTAATATTGAAGAAAACTTTTTAAGGTAAACAATGAACGACTTGTCTACGGGATGTATTTCACTGTTTGAATTTGATAAGAAAGTATCTTTTAAATTTCTACCCGTCACGTCGATACACCATAAACAATGTATATTATAATACGCATTTTAAAATATGTTTCATATTGTCTATACATTTTATTTAAGAGAGGTTGCCCAAAGCATAATGTATAGTTTTGTACATTTATGTTTATTGAGAATTTGTTGGTTTTTATATAAATTTGTTGCCATAGCATAAAGTATATTCTTGTACCTACGTATGGCTTGGTATTATAATTATGGTTGAATATATTTATTTAGAGTTTATTATATATGTATATCTGTTTCATATTTTCTTTACTTTTTGTTTTAGGGTGTTTACGTTATGTTTATCCTAGTACGTATGCATCTGTATTATATGGTTAAATATATGGTTATGTTTATTGTGAATTTATTTGTTTTTATATAAATATGTTTCACATTTTTTGTATTTTTTATAATTTTAAGGATCTTACCATAGCATAACGTAGTCGAAACTAATCCAAACAAAAAAGGTATACAGGGTAATTCAAATTCGACTCTCACCATTAGGATCTCGGGGACCATAAGGGATACGAAGATGGTTAAATTGATGCAAAATTGCTAAATTTACTGAATAATAAAACTCCGTTTTTAAATTTCATAAATTCCGACTAGTCTAGGAGAAATCCGAAAATTTGCATTTTGTTACATGATAGTATTGTCAGAGTTGTTGAACTTTTACAACATCGGATATAGCGTAAAATTACAAATTTAATACATGAAATACAATTTACAAAATTTAAAAATACAGTTTTATTATTCGTTAAATTACGCAACCTTGCCTCAATTTAACCATCTTCGTATCTCTTATAGTTCCCGAGATCCCAATGAAGAGAGTCGAATTTAAATAACCATGTGATATATAATGTTATCCTTTATTTCAATCATTTGCTTTAAATTATTACGGGACGGAACTAAATTTACGTAGCTTACTTTGAAGGTCGGGACTGAATTTGAGTATCTCCGTTTGGAGGCCCGGACTGAATTTACGTTTAAAAATGCAAATGGGACTGCATTTAGGTTTACCGCTTTTTGTTATTAATGTCTAAAACACTATTTATACGTCACCTAGCACTTGCAATTACTCGCCTAAGAATAATAAAGTATTTTGTTAGTTGCGTCTGTCATCGCGTTTCTGTTAACGTAAGGTCCTAAACAATTTCTCCTCTTGCAGCTCCCAGGAGAGTTACAAGAAGTGTCTTTCTTATGCAACTCACTACAGTTTATCTGGAGGTGCCTTGAACTTCTCACTTGGTTTGTTCCTTTGTCCCTATAAAGGGTCTAGACGATGGAATCTACTGCCTGCAAAAAATTTCCCTTACCCTTTAAACCTTTAAATTTTTGAGTGCCATGGTTAATAAACTACGTCATGCCATATCTAAGACAACCACGGGGACTGTCCCAATATAAAAAAAATATCTGTGGCAGCGCTATTTGTGCCCCCTCCTACAAGCACGTCGGTAAATAAGGATTCAATTTGCCCAGCTTTACCTACAAGGTTCGTTTTTTTTTTAATCGTATGTTGAAAATTTTATAGAAAGCCCTTCTGGATTATTTAAGAACTACATAGGTTATTTTACAAAACAATAATTGTTTTAAAAAGCGTTGGAGTTTAGTTACGGTTTTTTAATAATTTTTTGATTTAACGAAACATAAATGTGTAGTATGGTTTTCTTTTTTAGTACTGGATGTATAAATTTAGAAACACAACATCAAACAGTACAGATGCAAACGACAGAACATACCTGCAAACAAACTTTGCTGCATTAAACAGTATTATTACCACTGTACCAAGCGTGATAAGCAACTTTCTTCTAACATTTGTGGCACATAATGTGAAGGCAAAAACCAGAGTTATGGTGACTTTGGTAATTCACACAGTTATATTTAGTGTACAGGTTATTTTTGTCTATGTTAATACCGACAACTGTAAGTAAAATTAGACCTACAAAGAAGCTTACATTTTTAACATTTGTTTATCTTGCATTACTTAAGAATAAAAGAAGAAAAAAGAACTGACTGACTATAAAACTGCTGTCCATAATAATCGGTTTGACCAGTTAACTCTGATTTGAATTAACCTTCAAGATTTTTATTGCCGAATTGTAAAATAAATTTTAGCTGTAGAACGTGTCTAGTTAATTTTTTAGCAGCAGTTTAAGTTTTTCTTTTAAACAAATAAAGGTAGAACATTATCTATTATGTGAATACGCTTCTTCTTCTTCTTCCTGGAAGCCGTCTTTCACTACCGAAGGCAGCGCAGCCTTTTGGGCTTTTTGTGTCTAATCTTCCATTGTCTTTTATACCAATCCTCCCATAAGTCTTATTGAATATGCTTGGTCGTGTTTAATTGCTAATTCAGTTTTAAAGATAAGTGTGGTAAAAATTACCTTCTATATGTGATTTTTTACATTTATTATTACAAAACATTCTTTGAGTCGTATTATGCTCTAAGTTTACCCAAAATTTTAGTTACTTTTTCTATATAATGTCCAATTTTAAAAATCCTACAATTTTTTTAGATATTTGCGTTTTAAATATGTATTACAAGACCCATTAATACTGTTGATGACCAATGAACATAAATAAAGATCTGTTTGTTTGTCTCCCAACTTCTCCAATTGATACACCTACTTCATGAAAATTCACAATTTGCCCACTCTTAAGTCACTAAATTGAAAAAGATAAGGCCCTTAAGGCATATTAATGATTAAAATAAAGAATTTTAAAAAAACTCTTTATATATTAAACCATATTGGTAACCCAAATTTCGTAAAATTTTCATTTAACAGTATTAATAAACCGACAAAATAAGGCGTAAATAGGGCAAAAAATGAAATAATTTTTACTGGATTCAAAATAAGTGTACTATTACTAAAATAGACTTATTATTAATACGTGTTGTGTCTATTCTTGCCAATATATATATATATATATATATATATATATATATATATATATTAAAATAAAAATTTTAATAAAATTTATATATATATATATATATATATATATATTTACTATAAATGTTAACTTAAATATATATAATATTTATCTAAACATGAGAAAAGAAATTATTATCTTTTTGTTATATAAGATAATTTTATTTAAAAAAAGGTAGTTAAAATACAATCTGATCTACCGCACGAATGCGTGTATATAAGACGAAATGTTTTAGCCTATTTTTTCCCTTTATCATAAGGTTGGTTCCGTTTCACATAAAGGTATGAGATTTGGTATGTAAAGTCACATAAGTATTCTAATTACCCGTGAAAAAATTGAGAAAGTTATGTCAAGTGGTTTCTAAGATAATCGATCGCCCACTTTACTACTGACTGACTGGCTGACTCACTGACTTATTCACTCATGAGTCATCTTCTTCCACGCTTTCCGAGCAAATAGAAACTTAAAATTTGGTATGTCAGTAGGTTTAAGGACACAAGTAAATAAAAAATTCTTAAAGTTGCAAATGTTCACTCGAAACACTCTATTTTAGAAGTTTGCAATCGGATTAATTCCCAGATCATAATTATCTTAGAAATTAAAATATAAGCAGAATTTTATTTTATTCATTGAACTTGGAAAAAAAATCATATCAAAAACACTATTGTAAAATATTCGATAAGTTCCTATCCAAAAATCTAGGCCTTAAATAATAATGAGATCTAAAATCTGACCAAGTTTTTATTTCACATGGCAAGTTTCTTACTTTATTAAGAAAAAGTTAAATAAATGAATAAGAATATTCATTAATACAGACAGATTAGTGAAAAATATACCAAGTCAAAAAAGAGTTTGGTTAAATTTTAGATCTCAGTACATTAAAAGGCCGAAAATCTGGATACAAAGTTGGACCTTATTTTCCAATGGTGTTTTTGTTATGATAATATCCAACGTCAAAATATTTTATTAAAGTTAGACGAACTTTAATTTAAAATACTGTGGGTAAATAAACCTATTTTAAATTTGTTGTTAAAACGTATATTATATAAAGATAATGACATAATGTTAACTTTTTATTTGAAGCAAAAAATTGTTTTATTATTACATTTAACATACATGTTTCAACGGTTACAGTTAAAATATTTGTGGGGTCATTATTTGCATTATTATTAGAACTGAAGATATATAATATTTATCGTCCATGTTGTTTTTAGGGCAACAAGACTTTTTTATAATAACCATGGGTACAATGGTATTTGTTATGTGTAAGTATTATGTTAGTTTAGTATCTAATAGTTATCAATTGTCTTTATGACCTACAAGACATATCTGAATTAATTAAAGTAGGGACGATTTTAAATCTCAAATATTTGCTCCTACACTTACTTTTTGCCTACTGTCTCCTATCTTAACTTTGTTCCTGGCACTCCAGTTTAATTTTAAACGACGAATATCATTTATTCTAGCTTCTATCAAATTAATACTGCGATGTCCTTGAACTCAGTACTGGCACCAACTCTATTTCTACTTTACATAAACAATCTTCTCTCTTCCACGATTAACCCAATTCATAATTTTGCTGACGAGAGTACGTACCTTTTATTCTAGTATTTAGTGTTCTACGCCAATCACTCTTGAAAAGCAAACACAGAGTATGGCATATTTCTCTTTCACAATGAACTAATTTTACATTCAAGCACCAAATGTTTGTTTGGAATATTGTTCCCATGTCTGGGGACTGACATCTGTCACAATCCTTAGCATCCTTGATTCCATTTAGAGTAGGACCGTTTGCTTTATTAATTACTTCACTTCCTTGCAAGAAAGTTTCGTTGTCTTTTACACCGACGAGTTGTAGGGGTCTTGTAGTGTTTTTGTAGTCCCTGAAAAGTTATCCAATATAATTCCCCGTTAGCCGGCGGCCCAAAAAGTAATACGTAGTGCCACTTTTATAAATCCCTTTACAGTCCAACTGGACAGATATCAAACTTCACACTTTGATCTTTCCTTCATCCCTAGAGTGCAAGGGCTGTAGAATCTTGAGCCTGTAGAGATCTTTTTTCTAGACTGTTCCATAGTAAAAAAACTATGATTTTACTTTGGAAAATGATACTATTCTTTACTTTTGAAACCGCCATTTGTGGTTTTTTCCTACGTACAGATTAACTAGTTTCTCAATCTTTATTATTGCAAAAAAAAAAGATAAAATTGGTCCAAAATCATTTGCCTGGGAGTAGTATTTAGTAAGCTATTACTATAATTATTTTTTTAGGTCCAGATAAGCTGTCCACATCAAACAAGTAAAAAGTTTTCTTTAAATACTTTTTTGTGTAAAACATGGAGATATTTAAAAAAATATACAAGGTGTAATATGGGGATTCGGAATAAATTAAACAAATATTTTTTCATATAAAGTTTTGCTTTATTTGAGTATTAGTGTTTAAGTTACGGGGTGGTAAAAAATTAATATTATATAATATAATAACTTTTGAACGCTAAAAGATAATGAAACAAAATTTTGGCCAAAGCTTAATTTGATAGTAACAGTGAAAAATTCACTTTATAATTTACTGAGTGGCGTACATACGAATATTACCGTCGAATTTTAAAAAATGTGGTACGCCAATAGTACCTTTTTTTATTATTTACTGAAATTTAAAGTTTTGTTTTAAACCAAATTTGACTATTGAGTTTTTTTCGCATCTATATTTTTTCGTAATTAAGCCTTTTGTAAGTACCAATTTGTCCAGTGCGTACAAGAAAAATGCAGAAGCATGAACAAAAATGTAAAAAACTTGTCCCTTTTAGAAATGAAACTTAGACATTTAAAACAAAATTCTACCAATTAATCATAAATATTGAACGCACCAATAACCTACAAACCTAAAGCAATCATTTATTAACAATAATAAATCAAACAAAAAAATATTACAAAAGATACTAAAAATGTTGACTTCAGCTGCAACACATTTTCCAATGCGTTTCTCATAATCCAAAGGATTAAGGTTTTATAGTCTTTAGCCAATAATTTTTCACTTTATCCCGTTAACGCAATGTAAAAACTAGTATTTTCAATAGGTTTAGTTATGGAAGAATATCAAGAGATACAAAGAAAACTTGGGAGACAAATTGTGTTTAAAACAAAAAATCAAATTTAAGAAAATGACAAAACGAAAACAGTGGAGTACTATATTTTTTAAAAAACCATACGTTAATACCCGTATGCAGGCCACGGCGTAAATTATGAAGTCAAATTATTTTCTGTTTTTAAGGCACTATCGAATCTGACAAGAACTTTGTTTCATTATCTTCTAGTGTTCAAATCCTATTACATTAAAAGGATATCCTTTTTATTATTTTTTAACACACTGTAACTTAAAAACAAGTATTCATAAAGCAAAAGTACCTATATTTTTTTTATTAAAAAATCCACTGCTTAACTAACTCGTAACGTTTGTATTAAACCATGTTTATTGCATTGTAGAAAACCATTCGTAAATCAACATTAATTTTGTTCCTAAAGATTAACTGTACACAATGTAAGATACTTAGTTTATATGTATATTATCTAAATTATTATTTTGTTATAGGTACAATTTCGTTTGGAGCAGCTGGTCAATATGGTCTTATTCCAAAATTACCTCCCATGTACATGAAGACTTACTTACTTGGTGGAGGGATAGCCAGTATGTTTAATGGTATTATTAGATTATTATCCATAGTTATTTCTCCGTCAGCAACTGGTTCAGCTATGATCTATTTTACGACAGGCTCTTTAATTTTGTTGATATCAACTGTTATGACTTTTATTGCAAGTAATACTGAATTTTTTAGGTAAATGTTTTTTTATCCTGGACGTTATTGTTGCAGGCTTTTAAAAAGCCTAAGTAGGGGGTAACCTGGATGCGTAATTACATACTATACTATTACTCAGAGCACCGGCGATATAGGTTGCTCTGAGTCGCAGTATAGATTGTAGTGACGAATACGCGCGAATTTTCACTTCATAATATACTACAGCCCAGAGAGGCGGTTAAAAGTATTATATAAAATGCTGTATAGCATGTTGTATCACTATGAAAATGTGTTGAAATTTTTTGGATAGGTACTTACAAGGGTATTTAAATGGGGGTTTTATTGCCTGCATAAAATCCTCAGACATATTTATTATAAAATTAATACCTGCTTAAACCTAACTCCCTTATAACTTTATAATAACAAAAAGTATAAGCATAATAACGTTTTGACAGATAAGTACTACATCACGAGGGAGTTATTTCAGAGGTACGTAGGAAGTATTGTCAGAGTTCTCAAATGTAGGTTGTATCACAGTTGTATATTTTAAATCCTTAGAATTAAAGTGAAAATTTAAATTTAATTTTTCTAATTATTACAAAAAAATACACTTTTTATAAATACGTGATGTCCTTATTATATCGTGCTTAAAATAAAGAAAATAAACTCATATAAATAAAACAACATTAAGCTTAAAAAACGGACATAGTTGATATAAAATAAAATTATGAAGATAAAACAGAATAAAATAAAATACCTATACATTAGTAAGATTTAGCACTACCTCTATTAACAAGGACCGCTTCACATAAGGATCTTGAGGCTGTGCGTTTCCTATTAAGATTTTCATTTTTGGCGGGCCTTCCAGCCTGAATCCTTTTGGAACCAGACGTGAGGCCAGGTTTTTGTGTGCGCCTACTAATTGATGTCTGTTTTTTTTCCACGCCGAGTATTTTATTTTATTAGCAAATGCATGTAATAATTCTGGAGTTTTAATTTTTTTAAGACATTTAATTAGTCGAACGATAATGTTTGTTGAGTCTGGTGACATTTCAACAATATTTAAAAAAACATTTCAATAATATTTAAAAAAATTTGGCTAAGTGCTTCTACGGCTTCATTTTTTTTTAGTTGTAAGGTTTTCAGCTACTGCAAGAGAAGAAGTAGTTGAATTGCTAACATATGCCATTTCTTGAGAAAAAAACCATTACTAGATGCTTCACAGTTAGATGGTTCTTTGGTGCCCTTATTAATAGACGTATCCATCATGTCATCAAAAAACATTTCATCAATATTATCCCCCATCGCTAATTTGGCCAAATTTTCATATCATTCATAGTTGCAAGGTTTGTTTATTTTTTTTTGTATTAAGGTTATGTTAAAGATAGTATCCATTTCAAGAATAAGTCGTGATTTACGTAGATATAATAATTATTAAAAATAATGTCATAATAGAAATACATTATGAAGTATGACCGATCAATTTGGCAACAAAACAGTTTAACAAAGATAAATATCAATAACAACGGCGTTGTGAATTACTCAAATCAATATTATATATTTTTTATTTTAGTTATGATAACGATGGACGTGATAGATAGGGTACCATAAAAAAGTTTTAAAAATCAATAAATAATAATATTATTAAGAGTTCATAATAATCCAACACATTTTCACACTATTAAAACATGCATACATAGCATTTTACATAACATTTTTACCCGCCGCTCTGGGCCGTAGTATATTATAAAGCAAAAATTTGCGCGTATTGGTCACTACAATCTATACTGCGATTCAGAGACACCTCTGTCGCCGTTGCTCTGAGTAATAGTATAGTATGTAATTACGCAACCTGGATACATAATCTGGTGTTTAAAAATTTACTTTATTATCCCGTTTCATAAAAGTTGCCCTAATTGTTAAACATATATTTAATCCTTACCACATCCAAATAAACAATTTAATTGTGCCTTCATCAAAGTTACATCCTAATAATTACTTTGGACTTGACTCCATTACCGTCAACAAAGTAGAAAAAGACTTCGCATAACAGTAGGGTTGCTAACAGGGCACGATAACCTAAGGGGACACCTACACAAGATAGGCTCTTACAATGGTGACCCAATATGCAGAATGTGCGACGAGGGGGAGAAAAAGCCTACCATATATTGTGCGAATGTGAAGCGTTGAATTACAAAAGACAGAAATTATTTGGGCAACCGAAAATGAGCCCACAGAAATATATCAACCAACCAGTCTCGGCGTTATACAGACTTGTAGATGGAACAAGACTAATTAGAGGATTGGTATAAAAGACAATGAGAGATTTGGCACAAAAAGCCCAAGAGGCTGCGCTGCCTCCGGTAGTGAATCAAGCGGCTCCCAGGAAAAGAAGAAGAAGAAGAAGAAAAGTCAACTATGTAAGCACTTACCGCCCAACGTTGCTAATTTTCATTAAAAAATTGTATGTCAATGTAATGAGATCTTTACCTAACGCGTTAGAAGTTAATCTTTAGTATTTTGATAAACTAGTGACTTTTACTATTATATCTAGAATACAAAAACTCTATACAAATAGAAATTAGCAAAAGACACCTAAAGAACCTATACTGGAGTCACCACCACAATGAGACTTACAATCCTTCTAGCGAGAGGGTCTGATCTGGGATACATACAGAGTATAAAGATTAGAAGAAGAGAAATATTTTCTAACTCAAAAAAGGAATTCAAACTTTTTTGAAGCTAATAAGGCTGTGGACGTAAGGTGTTTATGCCAGTTGAGGTTATTCTTAAAAATATCACTCACAAGATTAAACGATTCTTTGCTCTGCAGAAGTTGGCCGCTCATATGTAACGAATGAGCATTGCCTGAGTGTTTTTGCGATAGCGAACATGAAGGCATTAAAGTTGACAAGATTTTTGGCTTTCCAATCCAAGATTACTTTAAGATCTTGTGAAAGAGATATCTGCATTGACCTACGCTTGTTTTTCAAATCAGATTACATGGTGGCTTAAGAAATTGAATATTAGAGTGGAGGGTACTATCGTCAGCAAAAGTATTAATAGGATTGGTTGTGGAAGAGAGAAAACCGTTAATGTGAAAAAGAAACAGAGTTGGTGCCAGTACAGAGCATTGGGGCACTCCAGCATTAATTGGATGGAAACTGGAAAAATGACTACCTACAATAACTGATATACGTCGACTAGAAAGGAAACTGGGGATCCAAGAACAAACTTAGGTGAAAGAACGTAGGAAGGAAGTTTGTTAAGAAGCCCATCATGCCATACCTGATCAAAAGCTTTAGATATGCCAAGAACAACGATCTGGGATTCACCAAGAAACTCAAGGGACTTGTTCCAGCTGTGTGAAACAAAGGTAAAAGATCAGCTGTGGATCTTCTGTGACGGAATCCATTCTGTCTGTCATGTAAAATCCGTGTTTTTCAAATACTTTAAGATTTGGGAATTAATGAATTTTTTCATTACTTTGCAGACAACAGGAAGAAGAGATATAAGTCCATCGTTAGTTATATGTTGAATGTTTATAAATCCTACTTTTGTTATTACTATACTAAATGCATTTTACCCGTAGTTAGTTTACAAATATAAAATAATTTTAACAAACTTAGATAAAAATAAAAGTCTAAGCAAAGCTAGTTTTTTAATCCTATGAAGAGCGACAGCCACACAAAAACATATTTTTTAACTTTAAAATGTATTTTATTGTTTAAGGTATTATACAAGCGTACCACAAGAACTAAATAGGAAAAAAATTCGTAGAGCAGCAGATGTTAAGGAAGTTATAAAATATATTTGGTCGATGATTCTTTTAAATGCTTTTTTGTTGGTGGTTCCAACAGGTTCTGTTACGAATTTGGTGGTGTCTGAGCATTATGGAGAAGAAGGCAATGTTTGGGCTAGTAAGTAATTTATTTATAATTTATATTTTACTGACTGATTTAAGATGAATACCGATTTAGCTATCACTTTTTTTTTTGGTATGATGGCCTTACAAACTGGTGTATTGGCCACGAGAGTTTATGGTGCATAATTAAATATTTCTATTAGGGTCATAAAAAGAATAAAGGTCAAAGTTTATTTTATTACAAACATATGTTTGTGTGCAATGTATATTTACTATTATTCAAAAAGTAATATAACCAAATGGATCAGGAGAGTAGGATAAATAGGAATTAAAACAGGGACACACGCTTCTCGCCCATGGGTCTATCAGGGCATTTTTAATTAACATACAGTGTGGACCCGGATTGAAGGGAAATATATTTATGGTTAACATGGTTCTGGTTAGACATGATCCGTAGTTTACGTTATATTTTTAATTTTAATATATTATTTATGAAAAGATAAATTTCTTTAAAGATTTTGGGATTATTTGATATTAAAATGTAGGGCATCCATAAAGGGTTTAACCTATTATTTTTATTGAGGTAACAAATAAATTCATCAATTTTATCCTTATGTAAAGGACAGTTAAAAAGTAGGTGGTTTATATCTCCAAATTCTCCGCATGGACAAAATGGATCCGGTTTAACACCGATTTTGTTTAGATGTGCAGGAAATCTTCCATGGTTTGTTTTAATCTACTGATAGTTGACATTATTCTTCTGGGGTATCTGAATCTGAAAATGAGAAGGGTGATAGATATTACGGCACCTAGGCCTCAGTAGGCCCGTTGTGCTTCCTCCTAAAGGGGACTCCTTACCCAGTACGCCGCCCATCCTACTGATTTAAAGTGGGTGAGAACGTCGCCGAGGGGAATCTGCTTGATGTCGGCTAAGGAAAGCCAGTACTCGCCCAGCATGGATCTTCTCTTGGACGAGAGTGCAGGGCAGTCACAAAGGATGTGCTCCACCCTCTCGTCTTCCTGTTCACAATCTCTACATAGAGGCGTGTCATTCATTCTAAAAAGGTGCTTTCGTAATGGACAATGTTCGGTCAGAACTCCCGTAATTAGGCGAAGGTTCGCCCTAGACATTGCCAAGTAATGTTTAGCTGTATCTCTGCCAGGATAGTTCAGTAACTTCCTGGAAAAGTTACAGTTTACTGTTTCATTCCATCGTTTTGTAAACTGCTGATGAGAGTGCCTTTTGATTAGGTTTTTCATCTCAGACCCTGTCAAACCTGCGAAAGGCTCAGGTCCAAAAGGTTTGGTCCCGGCAGCCTTCCTGGCCAACGAGTCAGTTCTTCTGGGGTAGTTCGCCTCTTAAAACCATTGCAATGTAGGAATGGTGGGTAGCTATCACTATAATCATTATTTTTCTTAAACATTTAACATTGCGATAAGTCTTAAATTATTTGACGTTTCCATAAACATTAAAATATTTTTTAAAAAAAACTAAGTTCTTCACTAACCCTCTTTCTCATCGGATTTTTTTTTAATCAATACCCATTTCTTAAGCTTAACCCCTTTTAGTTCTTTACAAAAAAAATACATAAATATTTAAAGAAAACAAAAAAGAAATTACGTTATATTAAATATTGTTTTGTGGCTTTACACAAAAATGTATTAAGTAAATATTGGCGAAAATCACTCTCTATTTCTTAAACTGTTTAGCGACCTAAACAGTCCATAAAACGTATTGTTGCTTTACACATAATCTAGAGCTTTAATTAAACTTAAAGTTAGCGGACTGTAACGCATTATATGCAACTTATGCATATTTTTACCATAGACTACTGAAATAAATATTTAATTAACCAATTTAGAAAATATTAAATTACAATTGTATAGTTTAAAAAAAAACTCAGTATAAAATAAATGGCATAATAATTTAAATACAGAGTAATAGTCTAGGAGGAATCGGTGCATGAGTACCAAAAATTATTCCACCTTAATTTTTTTTATATGATCCTCTTTAAATTGCCCTACTGATAATATAAATGCATGTTGTCATGGGGCAACCTGGTGCCGTATTATTTAAACCGAAATGGTTTAAACAATTGCAAGAAATTGTTTTTTACCAAGCAGATTTTTTTTATATTCTTTTTTATAAAACAAATAAAAAACGTTCTATGGCTTTTTACGATAAAGCTAATATTTTTGGAGATAGGAATTTTTAAAGCTTTGAAAAATCTCAAATTTGGGTACTTTTGACCCATGAAAAATATGTTAAAATAAAGAATAAAATATAAAAAAATATGTTTATTTCATATTCCTTATACAATAGTTAATATTCTACTTAATTGAGAAGTAAAAAAATCATTGTTTATTTTTTTTTATTGTTTATTACGCGCACTTGCAAGTATGCAACCCTTACCTTTAAGTATCGCCGTCTCTCTGACTCATACGCTGTATAGGCCTCTCTGAGTTCTGAATCATTATTTATCATTTATTTAAAAAATATTACCATTATCAAAATTATTAAAAAAAGCAATGTTAATAATCATTAAATTATCTACAATTTGGTTCTATAAGTTTTTACCGGAAACAATTTTACAAAAGTTATTAGAGCTTTATTTAATTTACTTTAAGCGGGCGTAATAAACCATCAATAAACAGGTATTAACAATAAAAAAAAATCTCAATTAGGGATAATATAACCTACTGTATAAGAAATAAAAAATAAATATTTTTAATATTTTAATCTTTTTGTAATATACTTTTCATGGGTCAAAAGTACCCAAATTTAAGATTTTTTAAACCTTTAATAATTCATATCTCCAAAAACATGAACCTTATAATATATCGTAGAGTCATAGGACCTTTTTATTTGTATTTTAATAAAGAATATAAACAAATTTGTCCGGTTGAAAAATAACAATTCCTTACAATGGTTTAAACCATTTCGGTTTAAACAATATGGCATCAGGTAGCCCCTTGGTAACATGCACTTATATCATCAGTAGGGCAATTTAAAGAGGATCGTATAAAAACCTTAAGGTAGAACAGTTTTTGGTACTCATGCGCCGATTCTTCCTAGACTATAAAGTAGCTCAAATTACTGTATGCATCTTTGCTACAATAGGTTTCTAAATAAATATTTTATTGATGAATTTATTTGAACGTTTTGAAATGTCCTCTTTTGGAGTATTTTTAAAAATTACATATAATATTTAACAATCATATGTCAATATAAATATTGTATACGTCCTCTCTAATATGTGAAAATACTGCTTATTATTTAGATCAGTACTTTATCTCAGTATGTATAAAGAAATATTTACTTTAAAGTATAATTCTCAGAATTTACCAGAAATATAGCAAGGGTTCATATTATGTCAATACTAATATTTTATATTTCTTCAATAAAAATAATACTTATTTTTTAGATCAGTACTTTGTTACTGTGTGTACATATTTAATCCCATCAATAACAAACACAATTGGTCGAGCCATTTATAATAAATTGGATTGGGTAAGGCTTTTAACTTAAATTTAAGAATACTTTTTTTATGTTTTGTTATATGAGCTTGTCGTTAGAACTACTTCGGTCCAAGTCTTTGGGTATAGACTGGTTACGCACAATTAACATTTCCAATTTATTTTTAAAAACGTGTTCTTAATTTTTAGAATTTTTCCATGCCGTTCATGTTTGTTATTGTTATAATCTACCAAATAATTAGTTCAACAACAATATATCTATCAAATGCCTTACCACGAAAGCACTTACCAGTTGTTTTTAAACATGATTGGGAGTACGCTCTTTTGATGGCGGGGCATGCACTATCTCTAGGCTTTATAACTAATATGACGACTATGAAATCAATCAGGTAAGCAAACTGCATTTTTCGAAAACTATCCGAGAGGTATCCACTTTTGAGATATTTTGGAATTGGAAAATTAAATAGCACTTTTCTGGCCCGAGAAGAAAAAAAGCTACCTTCTTAAAAGAAAACCGTTCCGAAAAATTAAATTAAAATAGTGTAAGCAATGTGCCTAAAAACTGTTTTTTGGGCTAGATCTTGTCTACTTGCCCAAAAAACAGTACTTTCTGGTAATGTGTGTACTATTTTTAAAATATGCTACTTTTAATTCTAACTTGTAATAATTTCAATATTAAAAATTTGTTTTTTTTTTAAAGGTAGTGAATATTCCTCACAGTGGAATAATTATATTCTTAATTAATAGTCCACTCATGTTGGACGACTAATAATTTTTATTGTTCGTCCACACATCTGTAAGCGACTAGTTAATAATATTACTTGTTCATACATGACCACTTGTGTATGTGTATTGTTGAACATTTTTGTTATTTCTTGCTATAAAAAATAAAAATAAAGGGTCAAATTAATTTTTATCTATTATACTATATACCACATACCTTTAGTTTATGCATATACACATAGGTAAATGCATAAAGAATTAAAAGTTAGGGTTAGCTCGTGCAAAACTTAAGCCTTAAGTGTCACAACTATGTCATTCCTTATCCTTGATTTTATATACTCCAGTAAAAAGGTGTTTGCCCCCATCTGTCAAAATTGTTGTTTTAGCCAATCATATTGCACCATTTTAGCTAATTCAACAAGTTTATCTCAATAAGATTTCAAGGTACTTCGGTAAGACTTCACTGCCCTTTTTATAATACTAATTGTCTTTTTTGCCAAAGATTTATATAAAAAAATGTTTTAATTTCTACCAAATTCTGGTCTTTTTATGCATGTTAAATGTTTAAGTACTTTCTGAATTCCTTAAAAAACAAAAAATGCCAACAAACGCTTATTGCCCAAAAAAATACAATGACTAAAACTGCCCAAAGCTTCTACACTGCTCCATAACAGTGCCAATGGTTTATCATAAGAAGATGTATTTTGATCCATATCCTAACGGCGCCGGCGCCAAGTTTTATTTAAATCGAAAAATGCGATTTGTAAAAAAAAACAAAAATCCTTTTTAAACTTTAAAAATTTCACATCCTGTATGCCAAAACGAAAGCGATTATGGACCTATGTTTATATAACATTTTTGTCTTACAAAACTTTTTTGCACCCATTTAAAGAAACAAATATAAAAATAGGATTTTACGAATTTTTAACATACCATATTACCATGTTATAGTTTTATTTCTATTTTCATTTTTTTTCGTGTTAAATTGCTTTAAAGTAAACTTTTTTCTATCATTTTTTAGACAAATTTATCTGCTATTTATATAAGCTTAAAGCCCTTTTCTTTATACACAAAATATAATCGTCAACTGGTTTAGTATCAAGCGAGTATGCTTGTTTTTAGATTTCATAAAAATATTTCTTTATTTGGCCCTACGTAATCTCAAGCGGACACTACCGAATTTTAAGGTTAGTTTTTGCGATTATACGATGGGCCTCCCGCATAAGATATTTTATACTCCAAAAATATTTTACAAAATTTTTGTATTGTGAATAGTTAAGATGTTATTTATAGTAAACTGAAAAAGTGCATCTTTGGGGGTGAATTTTTCCTTCCTTACAGGGTGGCGGGGGTGGCTTCCCTAACTACAGAATTATACTGGTTCCACAAACATCCCTACTAAGTGACATGCTTTTTTCACAAAACGCCGTATAATTTCACGTACAGCCTATACTAAAAGCGTAACAGCTTATTACTTTTTGTAGAATGGTTCCATCAGACAAAACCGAACTTACTATGCTCCTACTATATTTTTTCAACAGTATTCTGCAGTCCGCATTTTCACCCTTAGGAATGATCTGCGTAAACCTTTTATAAATGGGGATTGAGAGCAATAAATTTGGCAATCAAAAGTAAAGTAAACTTGTCCTTTTATTTGTCCATAGCTACCTCAATTATCTAAATTTGCAAAACATGTAGATATTTTTATTATACTGAAATTTAAATAAACTTTTTAATAATTTATAACAGTCCTGTTTTTTTTATAAATATTAACTTACCAGCATACTATGTATCATATCATACATTTGTAACATGCAAACTATATTTTAAAAATAATAAGATAAAATTAAATTTTTACTGTTCTAATACAGGTTTTTATAAGATGAAGATTCTCTTTAAGAAACAAAAAAAAGAGATATTTTCGATGTTTTCATACATCAAAATATTGTAATAAAAACATAAATATATTTTAAATTTTCCGAACCAGTTTAAAAGTTAAAAATATTTCCCCAAAAGGGTTCCCCCTTTGCTTTTAGAACCCATTTTTCCCCTGAGAAGTTTTTTTTAAAAAGGTGTAAATTGTTTTAAAAAATTTAACAACACATTGTAAACTTTATATTTAAAGGTATAATTAGTTTAATACCAAAAAAAAGGTTTAATATTTACTTTAAATGTTTTACCATTATTTTATTTTAAAAAAATATTTGGTTTTTTAACCCCACGTTGGTCGGTGGTATATTGGGGCAAGTTTAGTCCCTGGGTTCATATTTAACCTTTTTATTGTCATTATTTGATACCTTTGCCATTATTTTTTTAAAAAATTAAAAAAATATGTATTTTTTAAAAATATAAACCAATGTGGTTTGGTAAATATAAAAGATAATTTGGGTTTAGAAAAAAAACAAGGGAAAAATATGCTTTTTTCATCTTTTATTAGTTAATAAGTTTTTAATACAAATATAAAACCTTTATGTGCTAAAAGTCAATAAACTAATTTTCTGATATCCCTGACAACTTAAATAAAAATAGTAAAAAAACCCAAAAAAAAACTTTCTCATGAAAAAGTAAAATAAAGTAATTTAGTCGGTCAAGCAAATGATATATCTGTCATGTGTTCTTTTATTAAATTTCTTTCCCAGGATTTTCGGAAAAATTTTTGCTGGTCAGGGCAAAATAAAACGGGCCCAAAAATTTCTTTTGGCAGGGGCAGGGACTGAACAGCATTGAGCCCAAGAAGAGGCCACGTCTTCTTTGTTCTACTGGAAGGGGGGAATGATCTCGCTTCTATTTGTGGTTAATGAATTCCCCAAAACTTGGAATGTCATTTTAGGTTTTGTTTTCGGGGGAATTTGCTTTATAGATGCAATAACATTTATACGATATATTCAATAGATCGTAAAATATGCCCAAAGGCCAACGACGCGGTTTTAGCCCATTGTATTTTACACAAAATTTGGTCCACCAGATCTACAAAATTTTTTTAGTCTTGTTGTATCAATTCTGGTTTTTTTCACCCCCTGTTTCGGATAATGGCATTGTCATGGTGCATAGAGGACCCCAAAAAACAACAGTTTTATTTTTGCTTGGGCAGTATGAAACCATGGAATTTTTCTAAAAACCAAAAAAAGGATGTTTTCTTTTTTTTCTTTTCAGGCGAATTCAGTGGGGACTCAGCTTATTTTTCCATTGGCCAATGTTTTAAATTTTTTTTCTGTCACAATTTTCTTGTCAATGGAATGCTAGAAAACCCAAATTATCGCCGGTAATATTGCGATTAGTTTTCTCTATTGTTGCACTAATCGTAGAACAATATCCTCTGTTCAACTTGTAGGGCCATCAGGTTGAGTACCAACATATGTTTCAATTCAAAGTGTATTTAGTTTTACATCAACCAAAGCGAACATCTTGATTCCGTACTTTTGTGGTTTCGGGGTAAAACTGCTTGAACGAGCAGCGCCCCTAAAGGCCAACAGTTTTTCGTCAACGGTTGGTATTCATGGGAATGAAGCGTTTTGAAAATTAGAAAAAAAAATTTGAAAACATCCTAATGGGTGCTAATTTGTTAATTTCTTTCCTTTCGTTTCTCGTTGTGATATCGCGAACCCAAACAACGAAGAAGAAATCTAAATCTATTTTCGCTCATCGCGAGGAAACGGATTAAACCCCACCCCCTTTGAATTATCCCATATTTTATGAGCTTTTTTCCCTTTGAACTTCTGTTTTCCCTAAAAAAAAAAATTCCCTCAAAGCTTTTATTCTGTTTCATTATTAATCTAGCGCGCGATCCCGTTAAACTATGTTTTATTTTCCCAAATATATTTTTGTGGAAGAAACTAAAATTCGAATAATGGTGTCAAAACAAAAGTTTTATAATCAATTGGAAATTAAACATTTAGTTCCCCCCCGGTTTAGATCCAGGAAATGTGTTTTAATATTATGAGCACGTTTTCGCACTTGTACATTACCAAATTTTTCTCATTAGTCGTTTTCCTTCCCATGTTTTCCACCCTCATTTTCTTCACCGTACTTCCCGTAACTTTCATTTTCATCCATTTAAATTCTATCTCTGAACCAGTCTCAGATCCTTCTTTCCATATATCTTCATTTTGTTCTTCTTCATCTTCCTATTTTCATCTATAGGGCTCTCCTCCCCACTTGAACCCCGTCTCCATTTGTATTTGGATCTCTACTAGTTTCCAAAAGCCCCTTTTTCATCAGACATTTTCTCTGAAAAAATAAAAAATTAAATTTTCCCAAAATAAATAAAGAGTTATAAAAAATAAATACAAAAAAATAATTTTTGATAAAAAAAAAATATTTTCTATAAAAAAAAATTAAAAAAAATACAACTTACCTTAAATAAATTTTGCAAAAAAAAAATTGCAACCAACGTACTTAAAAAAAAAGTCACACTGTTAGTCGCCGGGGCTAAAACGTAACCCTTCGTATTCAGATGGGGTAATTTGAGAACGACCCCGACATTTCCCCCATACTGAACTAATAGATTTGAGTGTAAGCCCGTTGCGGCGTGGATGCTTTTTTACCCCTCCTTAAAACAGGCAGTTTAAATAATCGTGGTCTCTGGTAGACCGCGCGACAGTAGGGTTAAATGTGTTTGTTTTCCATCAAAACATATTAATAAATTATATGTCCAGATAATAAAGTCCAATTTTTTCATTTTGAAAAAAAACGCAAAATAGGGTTGTCCATCATCTAAACATTTTTGGAGTAAAAATATACAAGTAAATACTGCAATAATACTTTTATTTAGGTTTTTTTTTGGGCTGCCTGTAAAAAAAATACCCAAAAAAGAGAGAAAAAAAAAAAAATTCTATTTTAGGATTTTATGGTTTTTTGCTTTTATACAAAATCAAAGGAAACTACTTACTAAAATATGATAGACATAAACCCAAACCCCTACAACCGACCCCTTCCTTTTTCCCGATCATTCCAAGGTTTTCCCAAACCTTTATCCCTTTTTCCCTTATTTATTCCTTTCTTTTCTTGGCTTACTCCGTCTTCTTCTTGCAAGTCAGTCATTAACTTTTTTGGCACCCGTCATGTTTAAGGTAGAGATATTCATTAAATGTACAAAATGAGAATATTGTGGTTAGTTGTTTAGTTGTTTTGTTTTTAGTTGTTGTTAGTGTTGTTCCCTAATACCTCAGGTAGCGTGGGCCGAAATTGCTGGTATTTATTTTGGTTTACTTTTGAACTGGGGCGAAAATACCTACTTTTTTCGTCCTTTAATTATCATGGGGCGAAAATACCAACTCCCGATTTCAGTAGCCTCCAACTTTCGGAGCTTTTTGTCCCTCCTAAGTACCCAAAAACTCTAAGGTAAGTATCATAATGGACATCATCAAATTTTTTATTAATTCCTATTATATTTTAAGTATTAAATTAATATATATTTTTTGATATTAAACTGTTTTAACTGGTTTAACCTATTTGTTTCGAAAGCTCAAAAAAGTTTTAGAGAATTGTACGTTTTAGAAGAATTAAATGTTATTAGATATTTATGCAATACCCTGTTACCATATACATATATTTGAACTTTTCAATTTAAGGCAAGAAACGGTAATTATTCCATTTTAATCTATTATTATAATTACCAATAATTATACAGTTCAAAGACAATATTTCATTTATGCCTAAGAACAGCTTGAATGGAACGAGGGTCTCATAAATGGTAATTTATTGAATGGATTAATGCAATTAACGCAATTGTTTGCAGATTAAAAAATTTAAATTTTAGCAGGGAAAATTGGTCAAAATGGTTGCAAGGGATTTTGGGAAGGTTAAGTATCCACATATTAAGTGTTTTAAATCTAATTGTTTATAGGTACGTATTAAAAAACGAAAAAAATGGCCTAATAAAAACAATCTGGCAATATTAATGTTTAAGTACATAAAGAGTAAATTATTATTTTTAAAACATTTGTTTCTAGACTTGTTATATGTTATATATCATATATACACACGACGAAGTAAATGTACGATTTGTCAATGTGTCAAATCTGTCAAATATTAAATTACGTTATCGAATTGATTTACTGATAATTATTATGGTGCTCTCTTATCCTGGAATACATACCAGCAAACGAGTCAGTTTAACAGATATACGACTAAGTTAGTAACAAAAAGCGAATAAAGTAAAAAAAAAAACAAATTTTGTAAGGTAACCATGTGACATATTTACTTGTGCATTGCATAACTAACAGGCAGCACGATCTCTCCCTGGCGGCTCCTTTGATATTTTTAAGTACAGAACACAAAAAAACCGAATACTATTTAAATAAAGGAGACAGATCATATCTTAGCAAAACGTTAGCTGCACCTTCACGAGAAAAATTACCGTACTTTCCCACCAATTCATGAAAGCGTGCTGCTATCTGTTAGTTATGCTGTGATGCCAGTGTGATACCGGAATGTGGTGCTTACAAAGGAAAATTTTGTTTATTGATTTAATGGACCAAATATGTTGACGGCCCTTCGACAGAGAAACTCTTCTTGGTTTTTTGACTATGTAAATCCCGTTCACACAGCACAATACTTTTTTGGATAACGCTTAAAAAAACCTGGAAGAATCGAAAAAAATATAGCTTTATAGTTTTGATATAATAAAGTCTTGAGGTCACATTTTTTTTTCTTATAGGCTAATTCAGCTAAATTTAAAAATATAATTGTGTAGGTCTAACAATTTTAAATATCAATTTATAGGTTATACACAGTTATACAGAATGTTCCAATTGGATAAATTAAAGGTAGAGCATGAAAATTTTTAGAGGAAGAAGAAAACGCTGATCCAATTTTGCAATGCTTAAGTCTGAAGGAATGATTTGAGCAGTAAGCCCAATTTTAATTTTTTAGTTTGGAAAGAAATCTATAAATTTGCTTTTTCTATACTATATTTTAAAAGATTGCCAAATAGTTTAAAGAAAAAGTTAAATTATTTTAATTATTGTTTAATTTACATTACCTTATTTTTTTATGCTATAACAATTATTTTACGCATAATAAAATTGTCTATTTTAGATAAGAATATTATCTAATTCATGTATACGGACCTAGGTATCTATCTTAGCAAAGCCTTATTACTCATAAGCTAAAAATACTTGTCTTATTTAGATGGCAAATTATTTTAATAAGACTAAAATTAATCTACAATAGCGGTTAAATTTTCTATATAACAAACTAAAGATATATACTGAAACAAAAAATTTTTAAAGCTACTTAGGGTAATTCTAGTAAAAAATTTTGGATATACTAGACATGGTGTTGGCTGTCGCTATAGAGCCTAATTATTTTGTGCAGTCTATTTAATTTTTTTCCTTATTTAAGACCAACATAAACTGGAGAACTAAAAGTTAACAACAACCCACAAAATATTAAATATTTCAAAAATAAAGTTAAACGTTTTATTATAACAATGTAATTTTTCCCAAATGTATCGTTAGCGTTACTGGCAACGTAATTCTTGCATAAATGTCACTACAAAAACATTAAAAGGCAATAATACGACAACATTTAAATATTATTTATTAAAATTTATGCAATTTTGTTAAAAAGAAAAAATTACAAAAAAAAATTATGTTACATGCGATATTTTGGAAACACTTGCAATATGAGGCCGCAAGGACATATCTTTAACCTTCTTGCCTATCCAGGTAAAACTCTACAGGTATGAGGGATATAGAAAGTAATTTGTGGATCTAAAGTGCTTGTTTTTAATAAAAAAATTGAAAACACTAGGAACCCTATGACATGGTAAAAAAGAAAAAAATTATGGGTATCTTTCTTTTGTCTATACCAGCTGTATAATATTCACCCCAAGATATATATTTTTAAGTTTTATCTGTTCTACAACAACTCTGCACAACGTAAGTCTTACCTAACAAAAAAAGTGTATACCAGTGTAGGTAGTGTAGTAAAAGAAAAATGTATACCTCTTTTCCGACACCTTAAATTGTTATGTTTTTTCTATAACTTTGTGTATAAATTATGTTTAAAAAACATTTAAAAATGTTTTTTAAATATTTTAGTTTAGTGTAAAATAAATGTTATTTTTAACAACAGTAAAATATAATCTTAATATTACTTAGAATTTGTAATATCTTATATTTAATCAAATATAAAATGTTGCCTTAACTTTAATGAAAATAATAAAATATGGTTTTTTCAAACATATGAGTAATAATATAAAATGTTTTTTTAAATGTTCCATGTTTTGTGGAATTACATGTGGTGCTTTCTAACTTTATACTGGAAAAACTAACAAAAGGCTGTCATTTTTAATGACCTATTCCAACAGACAGGTGATCAACGTACATAACAATAAAACTGATTAAAGAAACCATACAAAAACAAAAATCTGGAGGACTCATCCAAATGGTATAATGCCCTGTATCAAGCAGCAACATGAAAAAATAAATATCCTTTCTCAAATAAGTATTTAAAAGCGAATACTGCAAACTGTTGTAAGTGGTTCGAATACCACGTTAAACTGCAAGACTTGTCTGGATAATATTACCCAGAACATAATAGAAAGGGGTAGTTTAAAGGTAGTAGTTATTTTTATAACGACCATGGTGACATCGAGTAATCTAAAAGGTATTAATAAAGGAAATGTCTGCATATATAGATACTTGAACATTGTAATGAATCTAAAAAACAAAGATTGTATGTTTTTTTCTATCTTGGAACAGTCCACAAAGGCTAAGGCCTAAATACTAACGTACCGTGGGTGTCTGAAGTGTGGAAAGAGATTTTAAATTCAACGTTCCAAGTCAACCATAGGGAAAAAGGGAAGAAAAAAAAAGTTCGGGGCTTCTTAAGTTGAACTGTAAAGAATGATAAAGTGGCACTACGTTTGGTCTGTTAAAAGTCCAAAGAAGAAATTATACTGGCCAATTTAAAAGCCGTGAAAAACCTATAAAGAGGGAAAAATTTCCCCAGGCTCGCCCGGTGGGCGGGTCTGATCTGGGATCTTAAAAATACAGATCGGTAAATACTTTCTTAAAAAAAAATAACTTTTTGAAGCTACTGAGGGCATGTATGTAATTTTTTGGGCGTTAAGATTATTCTTATAATAACATCCATTGATTGATTGATTGATTGAAAAAATAAATACACAAGTTGAGGTTTTGTCCCGCCCGACACTCAGCCCAGGGTTGTTGATTTTGTGTATTTGTTTCAGTTGGTTTGGCAAAATAGGGTAGACCCTTTTTCCTTTTTTTCCAGTCCTGGTGGTTTGTGTCCACCATGAGGTTTATCCTTTTTGGCATTTATCACTGCTCATCTCAAATAGTGGGTTTGTGATACTACTCGTTATTCTGGTGTGTCCTAGGGCAGGCCCAGAGCACCAGTTGCAGTTACATTTCAGCCTGTATGCCCCAATCCTCGCCTCCGCCTTAATAATTATACCAAGGGGGGAGGCTAGTAGGGTTTCCATGGCTGCAGTTGAGTCTTCTATAGCTCCCGTTATACAGAACATGCTAGTCTCTGGGTTTGGATAACTCCAGCTCTGCTTTTCTCTGTTCTATTTTGCCACCAGATAGTTGAACCGTAGGTTATCATGGGTCTTACCACAGCAGTGTACAACCAGTGCACTATGCGTGGCTGAAATCCCAATTCTTCCCCACAGCTCTTTTGGTAGCCATTGAGCCATTTGCCCTTATTAATCACATTCTGCATATGTGGATTCCGGGTTTAAAGCTTAGAATCAGAGTTAATCCAAGATACTTTACCTCCTGGACATAGCCGAGTGTGGTACCGAAGAAGTGAGGAGATATTAAATCATCCAGCTTCCTTCGTTTAGTGAAGGGTATTAGCGCAGTTTTGCCAGGATTAACAGTAAGGTTTTCCTTGTTGCACCATCCCTCCACAATCCTCAGTGCCCTTTGCATAAGCTCCAAGGTTGTTTTGTTATACTTCCCACGACAAGTATAGTGATGTCATCCGCATACCCCTGGGTATAGAAGCCATTATTATTCAGTTCCACCAGGAGTTCATCAACAACCATATCCCACAGTAGTGGGGATGAACCCCTCCCTGTGGGCATCCTTTGACCACTGACACTCCATTGTTTCGCTGAATAACGTTGCTTGCGCTCGTCTGCCAAGTAACATGTTGTTTATCCACCTACAAATAATGGTGTCGTTAACATTATCTGGCAAGAGCCGCGGCCATTGAGTTGAAGGAGGTTCGATCAAAAGCTCCCTCAATGTCCAGAAATCAGCAAGTGCGATTTCCTTGTTGTTCAGTGCGAGTTCTAATCTGGTCACCAGTTGATGATGAGCAGATTCGCATGATTTTTCTGATTGATAGGCGTGTTGGTTTTTGTGAGTGGCCTCTCTGTAAGAGTTTTCCCTGACATACCTATCGATCAGTTTTTCCAGTATTTTTATCATAAAAGACGACAATGTAATTGGTCTAAGTCCCTTTGCCTAGGAGCAGTCCTTACCCGGCTTTGAATGAAGACCATTTTAGTCTGCTTCCATGCATTGGGCAAATAGCTCGTAGCTAGGCTTGCACGGAAGAGTTTGCAAAGCAGTGGAACTAGGGTTTGCTTTCCCTGCTGTAGTAGTGCTGGGATTATCCCATCAGGTTCAGGTGCTTTGTAGGCTTCGAATGATTCAATTGCCCACTCGATTTTTCACAGGTTATGACTTCCTTTGCTACTTCCCAGTCGCGTCTTGTGGGCCGAATATTCGGAACATTGACGTCTGGATAGGTCTCATTAAGTTGAGTTTCTCTTGATCCTGGTAGATGTGTTTGGAGCAAAATCTCCAATGTTTCCCTGCCAGTTTCAGAGTAGGTTCCATCTGGTTTTTAAAGTGCCAACAGGATTGACCGGATCTTTAGACAGGATTTTGGAGTCTGGCTGCCGTGCTGGTATTTTAAACCTCCTGGCACTATTTCCTCCATGAATCCAGTTTAGCCTTACGGACCCGTTTATTGTATTCGGTGAGTGCAGATTGATGTTCATCCCACCACCCGTTTTCTTCGCTCTGTTGAACAGTCTGCGGGTTTTTTTCCTTAGCTCCAGTAGTTCGTTATTCCACCAGGTAGACTTTTTTCTGGCGGTTTGCTTTACTAGAGGACAGTGATTCTGATAAGAGTTTGTAATAGCCTCCAGTAGTTCACAGGAAGCAAGCTCTATGTCAGTAGTGTTTCTAATGCTGGTTTTGACGTTACTGCAGTTGATGGTCAAAGTTTCCTTGTATTTCTCCCAGTCCGTGCTCCTCGGATCACGGTACTCCCCATAGCCTCTGAAATGCAGAGATCACCAGGAAGATGTGCCTGTGATCAGACAGCGACGGTTCCTCAGATACATACCACCGAATTACCTGGGATCGTCACTGGAGATGCCAAAGTAACGTCGATTACCTCTTTACGGGCTCTAGTCACAAAAGTAGGTTCATTCCCCTATTTAATACCTCTAAATTTTCAGAAATAATAAAGTCTAAAAGGTACTCACTCTCCTGTTGATGTCACTGCTTCCCAAGCAGTGTGGTGTCGTTGGCATCCATCCCAATAATGAGCTGTAGGTTAGAGCGCCTACAGAATTGCTCCAACTTGGCGGAGTTCCTCAGATGGGGTGGATCGATTGCATCATTTGGAAGATAGGTTGAAGCGAGGACAGCTTCAGTCCATACACCTTCCATGATGTATTTCAGCCTTACCGCCGCCTGGTCCCTAGAACAGAAATCAGTCAGCTTTAAGGCATGTAATTCCTTCTTAATAAATATGCAGGATCTGATATTTCCAGAGTTGGAGTCATATATTAACTTACCTCCGGCTTCGCCTAAGCCCCCAACTTTTCCTTTAAAAAGCCAAGGTTCTTGTATGAGGGCTATGTCCGCGTCTCCACGAGATAGGAGCCTGCATAGGACAGCCGTGGCTGCCCTTTTATGCTGCAGGTTTGCTTGAAGCACCCGTAGTTCCTGCAGACTCCTGTTTGCGTGTTTTGGTCACTCTGAAGGTGATTGGGTTTAGGCCCAGAAAGGCTTGGTAGCCCCTCTTGCCCAATTCCTTCAGGGCTTGTTCGTCATCCATTAGATTAAACAATTCTTTGTTCTGGACAAGATTTTTGGCGCCCCAACGCAATATTACTTTAAGGTCTTGTAAAAGAGATATCATCATTAACCTGCGCTTGTTTGAACAAACAGAATTACAGGGTGGCTTAAGAAATTGAATATTAAAGTGGAGGGTACTATCGTCAGCAAAACTATGGAAAGGATTGGTTGTGGACGAGAAAAGATCGTTGACGTGAAGAAGAAACAGAGTTGATGCCAGTACTGAGCTCTGGGGCACCCCAGCATTTATGGGATAGAAGCTAAAAGAATGACCATCTACAATAACTGATATACGTCGATTAGAAAGAAAACTGGAGACCCAAAAACAAATCTTAGGTGGAAGGCCGTAGGAAGGAAGTTTGTTAAGAATGCCATAATGCCATGTGTTTTTCCAAATACTTTAAGATTTGGGAATTAATAAATTCTTCCATTACTTTGCAAAAATAAAAAAAAGAGATATGAATCTATAGTTAGATAGGAGAGTTTTGCATCCTTTTTTGGAGACAGGTTGCACACGTGCAGCTTTCCAGCTCTCCGGAAAAAGCCCGAGTCGTAAGAGAGTCAAAAGAAGCGAGTTAAGATGGGAGCAAGCTCAGGGGCTCATTTTTTTAAGACAGTTGCTGGTATGCCATCCAGCCCAAACGATTTTTTGGTATTAAGAGAAGAAAGAATACGCTTGATCTGTTTGACTTTAAAAATTATATCGGACATTATGAGGAAAAGGGGCAACTGTTGGAGAAGAAAAATTAACAGGAAGATCTAGAGTAGAATTTGCCGCAAATTGTTTGGCAAATAGGTAAAAGTTTAGTAATCATTCAAGCCGTCGCGTCGCGTAATATGAAATTCAAAATTGGCATTTTATATTTTTGTATGTCCAAAGTAAGGGCGATAGTTACGGTCCCTGGGATTAAACTCCTCCAAACCTCCAATTCTATAAGTCTTGTGTAAATGGTTGTTTAATGACAAACCCTTTACTTTACTTGAAGTACGTGGGTACTCAGACTTTAGGTTTTCGTGATTTTTTACGTTAAAAAAGATGATCCTGTGGTTTAAAAAAAGTATAATTTAAAAACCTTCTAAAATGTTTGCTTAATTAATTATTTTTAAACTATTATTTAAAATCAAGTACAACTTTACCACAGAAACTTAACCCACTCTGTCTTTCGCAATGAATAAACTCGTGTCTACCATAATATCGTATCTTTTATAGTAGCAAAACCACACGATAATCTTTGCAAAATAGAATCACGTATTCTGCGTCTTATTGCATAAAGTAGTTCGTTTTCTGATTTATCTTTATGTACCGACACACCCGTTTACCTGATTTTGCCATATCAGCCCGCAGATTTTCATTAAATTATAAAGTTCAGCTCGCAGTCGCCATTTCGTGATTAGATCAAAGTTTACAGAATTCAAATATAAGTTGGTTTACTTGTTCTCGACATTTTAAATAAAGCGTACCACAACGTAGCTCATCAGTGCAACAAGGTCTGGTATGCGAGAGCAAGTTCGATTGGACCGGACTGTTTACTAATACTTTATACAAAGAGCAAGCAAAATTTTTCTAATAAAAAATAATAAAACAATACTGTTAGATGTCGCGTAAATAAAACTATTTGATTTTAAATTTATAAGCATTATTGAAATTCATAGGCATTGGTCATTATTATAATGTCTAACTTAAAATATATACAAACAAAAAATAATAATATAAAACTATTTAAATATACTAAGAAAAACTCTTTGTAGAAAATATTTTGGTGAAGTTTACCTAAAAGGCTTTTTAATGTTTGTTTAATATGCTAACTAAATGGTACTTTTTAAAAAATGCTTTTTTCTAGCTGTAGTTTTATTGGTGTTTTTAATTGTTATATGAGTTTAAATATTTTTTGAATTTTATATTTTATTTTAATTATTAAGATAATTATAACAATACCGCCTTTACTATTTTATGAGATATAAAGAATTTATATTCAAAATTTTATTAATATTATTAGAAAGATTACCTTTCTAAATATATTCAACATACCGCAGAGTGAAAAAAAAATGTTCTAGAAAACATTATGCAACATGCATTTTTGACACCCACACAAAAGTTTTTTGTTATTAAGAGAAAGAAACTCTAAAAGTAGTTCACTCGTAAAATGGCTTTTTTTAAGCATTAAATGAAATTGAAATATAGGGTTAATAAAAATGTCGAGATATAACCAATCAAATTGTGCATAATTGTCATGCATTTATTTTGAAATATCTCAAAAAAGGACGAGGGGGGTCGTTTTTAATGTGAAATTTGAAATCAGCGCCCCAAAAAAATCCCTTAAAACGATTTTCGGTTTGTTTTTGCGATCATGTCTGGAAAACTCTCGAAGATGACGTCCATGTCCAGGTTCCGGTGCACCGGTGTTCGGGGAGTCTTTTTTGATGTGAAATTTGGAATCAGGTGTCTCCGGTGGCGTAGTGGTCAGAGCTTCGGCTCGCGGGCCCGGCGATACGTGTTCGATTCCCAGTGCCGGAGAGACACTTCTAGGTAGTAGTTATTTAAAAATAACGTCCGTGGTGGCACTACCGCGTTGTCTAAAAGGTGCTGTGAAATGCAACATTTGCATGTTTCAGTGCTTGGACAACGTTGACGGAACAACTGGGAAGAAATGGGTTAAACACCGGAAAACCCGGCACTCACGGTACTTTGGTACTTAGGTTTTTATATGTATATATAATCCGTAGGATATAATATACATATATAATAATCCTTCGTGAGTTGTCAAAAAAGATAAAAAAAAAAAATCCCTCCACAATGATTTTGGATTTGTTTTTTTGCGATCGTGTCAGGAAATCTCTCGGGAATGACGTCCACGTCTAGGTTCCGGTGCACCAGGTGTTCAAGGCTGTTTGCCGGTGCTATATTTGAATTTAGCGGCCCAAAAAACACCAAAGGCCGAGTTTCTTTCCTTTTTCGCGTGAATTTCGGAAGAAGCAAAGGAGATGACGTTCATCAGCAAATCTTAGCTCCAGGTCGGCTGTGGGTCAATTTGATCATAATCGGTATCAGCGCCCTCAAAAACACCAGGGAGTCTGGTCTGAGTTAATTCCGAGTCTTATTAACGAAGTTATGTGATTTTTTAAAGGTAATTAAAAAAAAACATTTTTTGAATGGATTTTTGCCTGCACAAATGCCATTTTGAGTTTGTATAAGATACAAAGTAGATATATTTTTTTTCAATGATTTTAGTAAGAGAATGCGAAAAATCCCTTTTCGATTTGTCTTAGTGCAAAAAAATTTTGAGGTTGAGTGCTTCATTGCCTCGACTATTTTGGTAAGGGAGGACAAAAGGTAATCAAAAAAACAAATAACATGGAAACACAGACCCACAAAAAAATGAGTGGTGTGTGCTGGGTATTGGACTGGAATTTTCTGGCGTATTTTTTCCGCTGAACACAAATCTTAAGTCGAAATCGGGTGCTAAACTGGAAAAAATCGAGAAAACCCAAAAAAACCGACACGATACATTTACCGGCAGAAACCTGCTACCACGGAGTGTTTGGAATACGACTATATAAAATATAAGAGATACAAAAAATTTTACGGAACAAAAAAGAAAGCTTTAGAAATTGTCTATAAAAAGTTATTAAAACATATTTGATTAGGCAAATTAATAAAGGAGATATAAAAGAAAATATAATTTTGACAGAAAATTTCAGTCCAAAATAGAAATTTTTTATCGTTGTGATTTTTGGTTTTTTATTAATAATTTATTTTTATGTTTATTTTAACCCCAAATCACTTAAAACTTATAAAAAAAAATCCAAAAATGAAAAATAAAAATTTAAAAATTTTTCTAGTGTTCCATGAAAAATTGCTAAAAATTTGGTTTTTTGATTATAACTCGAAAAATATTGTATTTAAACAAAAATGATTTATAATCTAAATTAAAGGTCTTTTAAAAATACATTGTTTATGTTTTATAAAGTTTTATGTATCTTTTACAATTTTTCAAATATTAACGTTTTAAATTTAAAAAATTGGTAACATTTAAAATTCCGTCTTTCTCAATTATTTGCTGTTTGACCCTCCAATTTTGACTTTAGATTCGTGTTCAGAAAATCCTAGTCCAATACCCAGCACACAACACTTATTTTTTGTGGGCTGTATTATTAAATAAATCCGTTTTTACTATTTTTCACTAAAATTCTTAAAATAAAAAAATAATTTTGAGAATTTCCTTTACATTAAGGAAAAACACAGGCCAACAAGTATTAAAATATTTCAAAAAGCAAATATCCAGTCTATAATTAAACATCAGTAACACTATTTTTGTAACTATTAGAAGTAAAAATAAAACGGTAGATATTTTTGCTAACTCTATTATACTCATGGTATTTGGATGATATCAAAAGGCATAGTTTTGATGTTCGGACATCAAAAGGAGACCGCTGCCCACATGCGTCCGTGTAAACTGGAAAAAATCGAGAAAACCCAAAAAAACCGACACGATACATTTACCGGCAGAAACCTGCTACCACGGAGTGTTTGGAATACGACTATATAAAATATAAGAGATACAAAAAATTTTACGGAACAAAAAAGAAAGCTTTAGAAATTGTCTATAAAAAGTTATTAAAACATATTTGATTAGGCAAATTAATAAAGGAGATATAAAAGAAAATATAATTTTGACAGAAAATTTCAGTCCAAAATAGAAATTTTTTTATCGTTGTGATTTTTTGGTTTTTTTATTAATAATTTATTTTTTATGTTTATTTTAACCCCAAATCACTTAAAACTTATAAAAAAAAATCCAAAAATGAAAAATAAAAATTTAAAAATTTTTCTAGTGTTCCATGAAAAATTGCTAAAAATTTGGTTTTTTGATTATAACTCGAAAAATATTGTATTTAAACAAAAATGATTTATAATCTAAATTAAAGGTCTTTTAAAAATACATTGTTTATGTTTTATAAAGTTTTATGTATCTTTTACAATTTTTAAAATATTAACGTTTTAAATTTAAAAAATCGGTAACATTTAAAATTCCGTCTTTTCTCAATTATTTGCTGTTTGACCCCCAATTTTGACTTTAGATTCGTGTTCAGAAAATCCTAGTCCAATACCCAGCACACAACACTTATTTTTTTTTGTGGGCTGTGTTATTAAATAAATCCGTTTTTACTATTTTTCACTATAAATTCTTAAAATAAAAAAAATAATTTTGAGAATTTCCTTTACATTTAAGGAAAAACACAGGCCAACAAGTATTAAAATATTTCAAAAAGCAAATATCCAGTCTATAATTAAACATCAGTAACACATTTTTGTAACTATTAGAAGTAAAAATAAAACGGTAGATATTTTTGCTTAACTCTATTATACCATGGTATTTGGATGATATCGAAAAGGCATAGTTTTGATGTTCGGACATCAAAAGGAGACCGCGCCCACATGCAGTCCGTCGTAAATCTCCCGCGATACGAGGGACTTACAGCAGTAATTTTTTTCTGCCTTTGAAATATTTACATACTACAGATTTTCAAAAAATATAAGAGTAGGTGTAAAAATAAATATATTTCATAAAAATAATATTTTGCAAATGGTATTAGTTTTGGTGAACGATAAAAAGTAATGCATCGTATGTCCGTGGTATAAGTATTAGCCTTACTGCGGTAATGCGGAGCTCTGCCGTGGTGGACTATTACCTCCCTAGCTCCAAACAGAAAGCGGACAGAACCGCTTTCATAGGAAAAAAGTGACAAAGGTGCGCTGACCGAAACGGATAGATTTTTTCATAGGGTAAGGCCGGAGATGCAGCCTCAGAAAGAACATCTGGTTTCTGTAACAAGGACCTGGTAGCTACCCACGTCACTAGACCGGAAGGCGTAATTACATACTATACTATTACTCAGAGCACCGGCGATAGAGGTTGCTCTGAGTCGCAGTATAGATTGTAGTGACGAATACGCGCGAATTTTCACTTCATAATATACTACAGCCCAGAGCGGCGGTTAAAAATATTATATAAAATGCTGTATAGCATGTTGTATCACTATGAAAATGTGTTGAAATTTTTGGATGGATCCTTACAAAGGTATTTAAATGGGGGTTTTATTGCCTGCATAAAATCCTCAGACAGATTTGTTTTGTTTAATGTCAATAATAAATTATTGTATTGATACAATACCTGCTTTAACCTTACTCCCTTATAACTTTATAATAACAAAAAGCATAAGCATAATAACGTTTTGACAGATAAGTACTACATCACGAGGGAGTTATTTCAGAGGTATGTAGAGGGAAGTATTGTCAGAGTTCTCAAATGTACGTTGTATCACAGTTGTATTTATAAATTCTTAGAATTAAAGTGGAAATCAAACCAGTTTATTTAGTATTTAATTTTTCTAATTATTACCAAAAAATACCCTTTTTATAAATACGTGATGTACTTATTATATCGTTCTTAAAATAAAAGAAAATAAACTTATATAAATAAAACAACATTAAGCTTAAAAAAGCGGGCATAGTTAATATAAAATAAAATTATGAAGATAAAACAGAATAAAATAAAATACCTCTACATTAGTGAGATTTAGCACAACGTCTATTAACAAGGACCGCTTCACTTGAGGATCTTGAGGCTTTGCGTTTCCTATTAAGATTTTCATTAGGGTTATGTTAAAGATGGTATTCATTTCAAGAATAAGTCATGATTTACGTAGATATAATAATTATTAAAAATAATGTCATTATAGAAATACATTATGAAGTATGACCGATCAATTTGGCAACAAAACAGTTTAACAAAGATAAATATCAATAACTATGGCGTGGTGAATTACTCAAATCAATATTATATATTTTTTATTTTAGTTATGATAACGATGGAAGTGATAGATAGGGTACCATAAAAAAGTTTTAAAAAACAATAAATAATATTATTAAGAGTTCATAATAATCCAACACATTTTCACACTATTAAAACATGCATACATAGCATTTTACATAACATTTTTAAATGCCGCTCTGGGCCGTAGTATATTATGAAGCGAAAATTTGCTCATATTGGTCACTACAATCGATACTCCGATTCAGAGCAACCTCTGTCGCCGTTGCTCTAAGTAATAGTATAGTATGTAATTACGCGACCGGGAGAGGAGGGCATGACGGATCTAATCGTCTGCTCGTCATACTCTCCAGGACAGCCGTGGGACACCAGAAGAGGAATTAGAACCTAATTGTACTTCGTGTCCATGGGTATGCAATGGGGTAGTAGAGGGCGTAAAAAGTGCACTCACTTTAAACCTACTTATTAGTATTAAGTATAATTAGGTAAACTTCTATCTAGGCAGTACCTATTCCGGATCTATACGATTGTTATTAGATAACATCTGTCAAACGCCCGAACATTTATTATAAAAGTTATTTTAGGAAATACATAATATCAAAAGTGAGTTTTGAAACATACATATATTGTTGGGATCGCACTTATTCAGAAACAATTGTCTACAGACAGTGGCGTATGTTTGAGGGAAGGCAGAGAGCCACAGCCCCCACATTTTTTTTAAGTAGACTTTGGTAACGGTAAACCCATTGTAGCCTCCAACAGCCTTTTTTAATTTGTCAACCCATTTTTTCCATATCTCGTGTTTTTGTTACCCATGTTTTATATGTTGTATGATATTTTAATCATGCCAAAAATATGATTGAAATAATAAATACATTTCAATATTCTCTTACAAATGTTTAAATTAAATTAAATTTTAAAAAAAGTAGACAAACTCAATAATAACCTAATATACCCATAAAATTCGAATTTCTTTAAATAAAACTTCTGATATTTAGCCTATATTTAGGGCTATCATTTCACTTTTAAGCCATATGTATTTTTAACCCTATGATTAAGACCCGGTAAAAGTAGGTGAAACGATATTTTGGGAACCCGCAGCGATCGAATAAGTGCCAGTTTGAAAACCCGACCTAACATCCATTGTTCTTTTAAAGGTGTCCAACATGTAATTTTATAACGCCTTCAGAAAAGGAAAGTAGATTAAATTGATGAAATTTTCATGTTCTTTTAACACCTGGTCTACCAATAAATTAATATACGAAGACATATAGATATGTAGTTAGACTAAATAACTCCAACTGAAAAAAAAATGTTATGTTTTAATTATTTTGCGTTTGTGGGTTTAACAATTAAAACAGTGGGCTACACTGCTACTACTAATCTTGACTCGATCACTTATATAAAAGAACTAGGTATGGTTTTTCGGCGGCCTTTATACAGGGTGTTTTATTAATGTTGTAAAAAAATCAGAACAAGTTTCGTTACTTAAAAATTAAAAAAAAAATCTATAAACCTATGTCTGGAAATGCTTTCGTAGGTATAGGGTGTTAAAGTTTTATTTTTATTTTTGTTTTTTTCTAAATAATTTTTGAAATTGTGCCGATATTTGAATCAAAATTGGTATCTGAGGGTTTTTTGACATGCGAAATTCAAATTTAATTTTAGTGGGGCTTTTACTTTTTATAACTTTTTTATGCTTTCCTAAATTAAATTTTTAAGCAAAAATAGATTTCTCTATTACCCTCACATAAAAAGGTGTCTTAAAAGAAGTCGCTACGAGCCACCATTTTTGAGACATTTGGATTTAAAATAATCAATGCATTAGATTTTAAATGGCTAAATTGTTTTTTTTTTTGTTGTAACCCCAATTTCTTTATCTTCAATTTTGATTCAAATTTTGGCATAATTTCAAAAGTTATTTGGAAAAAACAAAAATAAAAATAAAACTTTACCACCCTGCATCTACGAAACAAAGCATTTACAGACACAGGATTATAGGATTTGTTTTTATTTTTAAGTAAGGAAACCCGCCCTAATTTTTTTCGCAATATTAATAAAACATCCTGTATATCTAACTAACAAGTTCTACAAAAGTCCGAAAACAATCACACCTATCTATATCTTTCTTCTTATTGCGCTTTAAAAAGACCATAATTTGTTCATTTTCAGCTGAGGAAAATAAAAAATGTATTGCCTAGGCTTAAAAAGTCAGTAACCAGGGTTAATTACTGGGTGTTTTTCTTAATTGAAAATAAAAAGATTATAAAATAAAACTAAAAGTTCCTCTTATTCAATTATACAGGGTGATCGAAATATGCACGCCAGGTGATTTTTCTTTAAAAAATATTTAAAAATGTTTTTATAACTATGGATTCGAAAATGCATAGTTTTTAAGATACAGGGTGTTAAACTAAAAAGAAAAGTTTTTTAATTATTCCATATATACCCTGTAGCCGATTTTCTTGAAATTTGTCATTCTTATTTTCTGTTATAACGGGCCAATTTAGGCCTGAATAAATTAAAATTATTAAGTCCAGTGGCGTCTTAGGAAACACCTTATCGAAAAAAAAAATGTTAAAAAAATGTACGGCACTGGCTTATTTCAAATTTTTGTCGTTAATATGTTTGTCAAATTTACGAATAAACGACGATTGCTTACTTGTACACTTTATCTGCACTAGAACAATGTTTAGTGTTGGCCTTCGACATCCATTATTTTTTTAAGTTTTCGTTTCAGAATAAAAGAGTTTCATATAAGTTTTTTAAATTTACACGCTGATTTTGTAAAACTAAATACCTAGGTACTACTTTGTAAAAAAACTGAATAATAACGTAATAATAATAATTTGAATTGTTGTGTCTTTACTGCCTATAAAAAGGCCTGATTTTAAATTGTTTTCAACGCGAAGAAAGGCGGAAATAAACGGGTGAGTGTATATAAAGGATACCCAAAGCATGTTGCATATTTCGTACTTTACTGTCCATGGGCGGATTTTTAAGAGTCCAGCCTTAATTTATTTTATATTATTTACATAAATAATATAATATGTATAAGTAAACATTTATTTTATTTATTTATAGTTTATATAAAAATTAAATAATAGCCAATAATGATACGTTCATAATTTTTTTCTAGGAGGGCAGTGCTCCGAAGCCCCCCTCGAGCCGTCACTGAGCATTAAGTCCAAGAAGATTTGGCACCTTTAGTTTAATCCTTAGTATAATTAAAAAATAAACTGCAAACTCCAACGGCTGGTATTGTATTATCAGTATAAATTAAAAATTAAATTTTACTGGCCAATAAAGGGTGGTTGTTCCCCAATTAATCTACATTTGATAGATTACGATAACCAATACAGCCTGCTTCAAGTGTAAGGTACTTTTATTAAAATACATTGAAATAAAGTAACCGTATTACAAAAAGAACAATAAAGGATACCTGTTTTAAGATGCCACGTCGAAAAGAGTTCAGTAATATTGCGGTGTTTTCTTAGGTGTCACGGTGCGATATCCTCTGCAGCAAAACAAATTTGAAATTCCCGTAAGGCCATTAATTAACACGTTCTCGGTCGGTGGGTGACCTCCATTGCCAAATAACGTGTTAAAGTAAGCTGTCAGACAATACATTTACAAGCTCTTAAGCAAATGGACATGGCGGCACCCACTGACGGCATAGTGTGAATTGTGGATCCTAAAGTGTTATTTAAATCAGGGGTGTATTGTTTTAAATATGAAAATAAGCAGAAGACAAAACTCTTCGCAAATAACTTAACTTACTATTATTTCTTTCCTAAAAAAAATCGCGGAGAAATAGGAAATAATTATTACTTATTTTTAATACGTATCTATATCATGGAATAAGTAAAAACTTTTCCTCTTGGTAAGTAAAAGTACTTTGACTCAATACTTTTATTAAAAAAAAAATCCCGAAGTTTGTGTTGGTCTAGGTTACAAAAACATCCTTCGGTTGGCAACAGTCAATAAAAATACATTCATATAACATCCAAACCTAATTAGACTTATTAAACAGTGGAACATAATACATTTTATACAATTTACAAATACTCTAATTTTTACAAAAAAAATTCTTAAACATAGAAAAGAATACCCTTCTCTACTAACAAGGTTTCCAGTTTCCAGGTGTCCGCCTACGATTTCAATGCGGCTGAAATATGTTATTCTACGTGGAAATCCAAGAGATGTATTTTTTTATCGCCGAAAAAACATTTTTAGGGGTGAAATCAACCGCAAAGTTCATCCCCTTAGAGGGTCAATTAAAAGTTTCATATTCTTGTAGTCGATATTTTTGCATCATTTTTCATGTAGATTATGACCCACCTGGCCGTTTGCAAAAATATTGACTAAAAGTATGTGATCCTCTTGGGGCTGATTTTACCTACTAAAAATGTTTTTCCGCCGTTAAAAAAAATACATGTCTTTTAGATTTCCACGTAGAATAACATATTTCAGAGGCATTAAAATTGAAGGCGGACAACTGGGCACCTTTGCTTGTAAGCACTGTAAAATTTTAGAATCAAATTATCTTGCTTTAATTGTTTTTTTGCTCTTAAAAAATCTAAGAGGGCGATTTAACCAGACATTTTTAAAGTGTTTTGTTTGTACTAAAATTAAAGTAAAACAAGTTTAAATCTGTTCTCTTAAGAGTGCAAGTTTTTTTGTTTTTTTCTTCTATCTGTAGGACGATTCATAAGACCTATTATAAAGCTTAACTAGTAATGAGAGAAATCCTTGGGGTATATTTTTCGTGGTATTAGATATCGTTGGTTTATTATATTTCACTCATTTTTTAACAGTTCCATCAACAAAGTCCAAATGGCTAAGCTTCCAAAAACGTCCTCTCCCTTTGATTTGTCTATGACTGTACAAAATTTTTTACAGCATAAGAAACAATGTTTAGAGGTTTTTTTGAGAAAATTATGAAAATCGTGGAATTTTTCTTTTTCATTTTTTCTTTTATTTTTTTAAATTTATTTTTCTTTTGATAAGAAAATGAGCACAAAAATGGAAAGAAAAAAATAATTTAATTAAATTAACTTAATTGAATTAAACAATAAAACAATTAACAATTTTTACAGTAATATTTTTAAACTTTCGAAAACGCCTCCTCCCCGATTTATCTGTTACTTTGCACAAAACTTGTTTATAGGATAAGGAATATTGTTCAGAGTTTTGTTTTTGGCGAAAATTGTAAAAATAAAAATAACGAAAAAGAATCTTTTTTCATTTTTTTGAACCGAAACTTACCAGAACTAACCAAAACTAATATACCAGTTAATAATATGTTATATAAAGTATATTTAAATATACTTTAATACAATTTTAAAAAATACAAACACAATGTACTAACTAATTTTAATTTATTTATTAATAAATTTAAAAAATATTTAATACGATATGAGAATTGTTATATTACAAAAAAACTTTTTTTCAATATTAATTTTAATGCTTAAATAAATTTATAAAGTTAAAAAAAACTATAAGAATATATTTAAATATACCGTTTTATTAATTGGTGACTAGGTTTTGGTAATTCTGGTGGGTTAGATTAGATTAGATTAGATTATTTGAGCGGAGATGGCAAAAATGACCTCCACCACTGCAGCCTTACCAGATTTATTGTGGTTTTTCCTATCATTCTTTAGAGTACCTTGTAAAGACCCATCTTCTTAACTAGACTACAGAGTCTTGACACTGGCCACTCCATATATCTCGCCGGTTTTGGCTTTTCCTCACCAAGCCTAGTAAACCTAAGCCTACACATTGCTTCACAGTGGCACCACACATGTACGGCTGTTTCTTCAGCCTCCTGGCAGAACCTACACAGGCTATCCTCCACCAGGCTTATTCTTTGCAGGTGCTTGTTGAGTTTACAATGTGCTGCTAGTTGACCTACCGTTATCCTACGACCTTACAACTGTGGCTCAGAAGGTCCGAAGTAAACTTGGCCGAGCATGCCTTAATGAACTGCTTTGACTGTTGTTGTCCTGGTGTTTGTACTCACCACTGGTGGGTTTCTTTTGGATAGTTCTTGTTAGTTGTTTTCTATTAAAAAAAAAATTTTATGCTATAAACAAAGTTACAGACAAATTGGAGAGGCGGCGTTTTCGAAAGTTTAGCTGTCCAAATAACTAAATATTTAGAAATTGCATTTTAGGTCACCGCTGTATATGGCACTCATCACGAATGTTATACAAATAGCACTACAGTAAAACTTAGAATCTAAGCCACACACAACGACATGCATGATCTTCGTTGGTCACCTATCAAGTTAATCAAATAAAATATTTCCAAGTTTCTCACGTATAAAGAAGTATTAAAAATTTTGAGGTCGTGTTTATGTTATCTCCGATTTCTGGTCATCTTGTTTGTTTTTGGTTTACGAAACGTTTTTAGGTTGGCATCAATAGTAACAAAGAAACATCTTAACAAATTTAAACATAATTATGGTTGTGTTATTTTTTTAATAAAATGATACACAAAAAAACATCAGATAAAAAATTAAAAAACTTCAAAAAGCTTCAAAACTAAGAACTTTCATTATTCTTCAAAGGAACTTCTTAAGTCGCTATGTCATCTAATCGGTGTCATCAGAGTGTTGTTTATTGTCAAGAGTCAGAATCAGATAATGTATATTTTTCTATTAACAAATTTTTGAGGTGACCTTCATTGCAAAAAAACGTGTTAAAGTAAGCTATCAGAGAATACATTTACATGAAAATTTTTATCCAAGCAAATATTCTAGTAGAGCGCTTTTAGTAAAATCATCATCAGTGCTATTCGTCAAGCAGGGGTCACAGCAATTTAAATGTATATTATTATAATATGTAAACACGACATCGACACACTTAAACATTATTAAGATAAAAATTAAAAATAAAACTGTGAATGAAAACTCACGTTTTCCCTTTGAAGAAGTGAATTTTAAAAAATTTAAAAATTTAATACCTCACTAAGATTCAAACTACTTAGTGTTCCTTAAATGGTAACCCTGGTGTTCTTTAGAGACTGTCGCTAGTCGAGAGACTCGTAAGAAATAGCTGCCGCCTCCTCCTCCAAAACAATTAAATTAAAAGTTGCCCCTTTATACTAATTAAATTCTAAGTAGGAAATAATATTTGATACTCGTTGTAAATAAAGAAATGTGGCAATAAAACGATATTGTTAGCTTTATTTATTTATCTCTTTTCTTTACACATAAATCCTATTAAAAAATTAAACTTGGCCAATCTGTATTCTGTTAATATAAGATTGACCACTTTTAGCATTTTAAACTATGACCTAGAAACAGATCACCCTGAATTCACTGGTCACCAGCAAATACCAATACACCTGGTATGTTAATTCTGTAAACTTTGTCATTGCTCTTACTCTTACAGCCAGTGCTACTACAGCAATATATTTTCTGTTATAGTTGGTTTTTGTAGAGTACAGAATGCTTATTCCGTTAGAAACTTATGGTTTTAGGCACTTCAGTACCCTGATTCCCTGCTTTTGCAACCGATTTGGGATGAAATAGGGAAAATATTGTATCTGGAATTTTAGTAAAACATAACTGGGTATTGAAGTTATATATAAAAAAATAAAGTCCATTCCTGTCTATTGCATTATTGAGCATGGGAGGCGCCCGGACAGGATGCACGCCGCGTGAATAATTAACGCGAATACGACTCTAATTAGACAATCCGCAATTGGTGGGCGCGCCATTTTTGCAACGCGCTGCATCCGAGCTGTTGCGTCATCACATGGCAAACAAATGAGCTCAGCCAAACCACAAATTAAAATGTTTAAATGAATAAATAAGTTTTCTTTGTTCTTTGTATATTTAATAAATTCGTTTTATTTTATTTTTAATTTATTTAAATATTCTTTTACACAAATGTTTACATTAGCTTCCTAATGCGCATTCCATTTGTAGGTGAATACGGTATATTTCTTGCTCATTATAAATAGAGAATTATATATTTTAATTAATTTATAATTAGATAAAAACCAATGGCGTTGATAAGAAGTAGTGTTTCCGTAAGACAAAAAAAGTTATTCTTTCGTCCCATCTCGTGGACATGACGGGAAATCTTGTCTCGATAAGAATGCATTTCCCCTCGCCTTGTCTCGTCTATACACAATGCTTACGAAATTAAAAAGCGCACACCTTAAATAAGCACCTGCATGTGTTTTAATTTATGAAAATTTAAATTTAAACTAAAGGCGGTACAAGGTTTAAAATGCATTTTTTTTTAATTTATGGAAGTCAACGAGTTCACAAAAAACCTAACTATACACTATATACCGGGTGTCCCTCGGAAGTAGCACACCACTTTTTTGGTATTACCAATATCAAAATTGAATGAAGCGGGTATGTATAGGACCGAAAACTATATTTTCCGATAAGTCACTATACATTATTAAACTTCCGGTCTAAAAACAAATGCCATGAACTTTACGTTTTTCAATCAGACATGCAGGATTATGTTGTCACCTTTCTTTAATTCTAGTTGATATTCTAAATGCCACCATGTGGCATGTAGCTATAGAACAAAGATTCCCAAACTTTTTTCTCTTGTAGACCACTTTCAAAATTTTACTGGTTTTGGTGGACCCCCTGCTGCCACATTTCTACCATATTCCCAAAACTCGTCAAAAAATGTGAGTATCCAACCCAAAGTCCAGAGTGGTAAAATAAAAAAAGTATATTTTTTTCTATTCTAGTTTTATTAAAATAACATACCGTAACTTTAACAATGCAAATCAACATTTAAAAAAAATAGTCATAATTTTATTGGGAGGAATGTACTTGATAGGTTGACAGCAAATTATGGAATGTTCAAGATTCTCTTTTTCTTAACAGGTTTGTAACAACACTTTTTTCGACAAGGTATGACGAGGGAAACACTATCAAAAGTGTTGTTAAATTTTCACCTTCAGCTCCTTATTGGTACTAAGCTTAAATAGTGCCTCTTGTAATACCACATTCGCCACTTCCGTTTCATCAAATGGATTTATGAAGAATGGTGGTATTTCCACCAAAATACAGACTGTCAAAAATCAGCGAAAAATGTTGATTTTTTTTTGTTTCTTTGATTTTTGTGACTAGTGTATTATCTACCTACATTGACAGGTAAAACCAAGCCAACATTTCTGTTCTTTACTATCGATACTACATAAATATTTTCGTGGACCCCTACTTACAACTTGGGAACCCCCATATTTTTATCACGCCAACGTAGACCCCCGTCGAGTATCCTGTGGACCACTGGGGGTTCACCTGGACCACTTTGGGAATAATTGCATAGAACAAACACTTTAAATATTTTATTTTTTTACTTTGGGGGCATCCAATAATTACGTAAGGCAATTCTGGCGATTTTATGCCCCTCTTCCCCTTTGTGGAGATTTGGTTTGACCCTCTCCCCCTCCTTAATATCACGTAACATTTTTCAAAAGACAAATTTTTAGAGTAAATAAACTAATCTGTGCTTAATTGCGTTGGATTTATTTGAAAAAAACCTTATTTGGTTAAGTATTTTTATTTAGGACTAATATTTAAAACTACTAAGAACGTAGTCTAAAATTATAGTGAAACAATATTATTGTGTAATATTAGCTTATTGTATTAGCTGTGGGATATTTTAACAAAGAAACGTGTTTTGCTTATTTAAACCCAGTTTTCTTGCATTAAGAAAAGAAAAAAAGAAAACCAAGCCAACAAAAACTTTTTTTGGTACAATATTTCTAATATGCAATAAAAAAATCTTCAATTTATTTTGACAGGTACGCTAAACAACATAATGAAATTTGACTTATTTGTAAACAACCTATTTAATTATTTTTAAAATAAAAAAAATACAACAAAGACAATCGCGTTTCTATTTTAATTACATTTTCTGCTCTTATATTTAAAAATATAAAGGAAGACCAAGAATGTAGTGGGTAAAACAATGATTAAAAAGGTATAATAAAAAGCACAAGACTATTTTTGTTGTCAACACATGTTGTTTTAAAGGCAAAATTTTTTCAATTTTTGCTCTTATAATTTTCTCTGCTTGTTAAATATAAGCATAATTTGCTCTTGTCCCAGGTACAAGGCACATAGGACCTGTATCACCTGATGTATAACCTGGTCCCACCTACATTAATAAATTATTGTTTATTAACAGATTATAATTTTATATATATATATATAATATATATATATATATATATATATATATATATATATATATATATATATATATATATATATATATATATATATATATATATATTATATTATATATATATATATATATATATATATATATATATATATATATATATATATATATATATATATATATATATATATATATATATATATATAACTAACTTTTTACAGTGACAAAATATTTTCGGGCTGGTTGAAAATCACTAAAATTGCCACATAGTTGCAAGAACAATAGCTTCCGTCCTACATTTCTTGCATGAAAGAAAAGTTGCTCTCATCTTTAAAAAGCGAAAAGTGCAAGTGCATACAAATACACTTCTGGATATAAAAAACCGGTCAAAGAAAATTTTGTTCTGCCATGCGACGTAATAAGCTTTGAACACAATTGGCAATCGCCCTTTGCTAAATGTATCCCACTCTTCAAGAAAAGCCACTCAAAGATCTGAGATGGATTCTGGTTGTAAGTTATGAAGAAGCCTTCACAACATGTTCCACACATGTCTGATCGGATTTAGATCAGGGCTTCGTGGAGGCCAATCTAATCGTTGAATGTCAATTTCATCCAGATAATCATTGACAACTCTTGCAACAAGAGGCCTGGCATTATCGTGCATCAAACAAAATTATCACCAACAAATGGAGCAAAAGAAATTATGTGGTCGGCTAAACTTTCTTCGATATAAGGGTTAGCCGTTAAAGAGCCTGGACGTCGCACGTACTCATGGGCGAAAGTTACTGATCGCATCGTGTATAGTGCTCCTGGCTCTTTCCAAGAAATTTGCAATGTAACGTATATCACGACCATCGTCAATTGATGCAACATCTTTAAGTCGCATATTAAAAAAAAGCTAAATGACGATAGACTGACACTTTTTATAAGAAAATACTATGCAACGTTATGCAAAGGTACTTTGTTTGAAATAAAATGTTTTAAATACTGTTATTGTTGTAAATTGCATATTTTTCTTTAAAAATGTATGTTTTCTTTAAGAATAAAAATATGGATATCAATCAAAAATTGGGATGTTAAGAAAAGATGTGGCTTACCCAGGTCCTACAAAGATTCATAATTGTGTCATTAAATTATTTCACAGAGTGTTTTAAAATTTAGGACAAAATGGACTTTTTGGTTCTACCTTGTATAACACCAAGCCCACTTAAAATTTTTGCAAGTCCGGTATTAAATAAGAACCAGGATAATAGTGCCTACAACTTGATTGATGATTATGATCGATAGAAAACTGATTAAGTTATTTAAGATTGAATTTGAAAAACATTTTCTCTGTCCGGTTTTTTATGCCCAGGAGTGTAGTTATTTAGGTACTAAGGGCGGTAAGAGTAGTTTACCGCCCGGAAGTGTTTAAAGACCGACGCGACAGCAAAGTCTTCAATATTTAAGGGCGGTACTACACTTAACGCCCAAAGTACTTATAACGTTTTATCAACGGTCGGGCGTTCTCAGTTCAAAAATAAAAGATTTTAAAATGGCTTTCATTTCACATTATTTTCAAAAATAAACATTTTTTCTCCGTACAAAATTCCCAAAGTTGGCTGGACTCATGCTAGACTAAATGCCAAAACCATCCTAAATTGAGCATGATTGTTTAGACGGGTGGTCAAATTCCTTATCGCCTTAGGGCGGTAAATTCAACTTACTGCCCAGAAATGCGGGCGGTAAGTTAAATTTACCGCCCGATCGTGGATAAAAGTCCTAATTCAATAATAAAAACGTTTATACTAATTTGTCCAGCATCATTTTAATAAATAAGTGAAGACACGTATAGTTACTTCCAAGTAGAACCTGTATAACCTCCATTCGTTAAAGGGGATAAAATTAACGCTTTCCGCCCAATAGAAATAAAAATTGTATTATATATTTTAAGATTAGTTTATACCCTTTGGCAAGATGTAAAACAATTGAGATAACTTGCTCGGACGAGCCCTGTATAAATTTTGCGCCTATTAGACTCGGCAAAGCTCAAGAGTTAGTTTAAAAATAAGAAAAAAATCACGCGTATTAAATAAAATAATAATGTATTGATTAAGTATAGGTAAGTAATTACCTATAATTAATGCTCTAAGGAGCCAAGTTAGCAAAACTATTCAAATATATACATTTGTCGCTGAGGATGATTTATGTTTTTTTAAATTTTCTGCCTCTGTAGACAGCACTGACAAGTCTGATGGTCGTTCTTGTCTTATAGGAGTCCTAAGATTTCAAAATACTTTTTTTTAGCTGTTGCGGTAGTTAAGAGAAGGGTCAAAAAATAGAAAATTTGCTGTTATTACCTCCGGACAACTGGATGCAATGTTATTAAATTTTATCAGTAATAATTTCGTGAGTTTCCTAATGGCATGGATTTTCTTCTGAATTTCAGTTTTAAGCCTATTTTTAAAGCAATTAATCGTCATGCAGATCAAGTTTTTACTGTATTTAGCAGTCAGTTTTTCGACTTTCTTATTATTTTATTTTAAAATGATAAAAGTTTTCGTTAAAACACTTTGAATGTATTACGCAAGACACAGAGGTTTTAAAGTTCTATCTTTCTGTAAGTCACAATTTTTATTCTGTAATGATGTCAAATATTTAAGAAAAAAAGGCGACAGGCCCTTTAAAATCGTAGTTCCCTAAAATATTATTTATACTTTTACATTCATCGCATTTGTCTTTTTAGTAAAAATTAAATTTATCTAATACAAAGTTTTCATTATTAATAAATAAATTATCCCAATGCCTAATAAAGCGTCGTGTCTTAGAGACCATCTAGTAGGGCATACCTTCTTAAAGGTAATTTTGTATTTTTTCGATTTATGGTTACTCAACATTACCCAGCGTTTTATATTATTGCCAAAAAACATTATATATTTTTTCCAAATAATCGAAAAAAATGTAGGCCGGGGGGCCGTATTATTGAGACGGCTGATACGGCGGTAGCTACGCCTCTGGGTAAAATATTATTTCGTCTTCATATAAAGTTTTCACAAAACATAACACCACTACTCATTTTAAATAATTACAAGCCTAGAAGATACACTTTTTAATTCACACTTGTAGTATTTCTTAATCACAAACTTTCTTATCAACCTCTGTATTTTAGAAGTTCAGGCTTTTTCCACCAGGGGTCGCCACACAACAGCGTCTATACGAAACTCAATGCCATGTGCTAATCGCATGGCTTCCAGTTATGTACGCAAACTCTGAAACTTATAGGGGTGATTTTATATTTTTGCAGTATCCGCATATGTGTACGCTAAAAGGGGATGTGTGTGCCAATAAGGAATGTGTGCATACAAGGGATATGTGGGTGGAGTGCAGCTTTTTGCCATGTTGTGGAGGAGTATTATTATCAGTCCCGCGCAGTAAACCTGTATAAGTAACTATAAAACTAGGAAAAGTTCTAAGTTGATTATATAATCCTTTTAAGTTATGTTTTGTGTTCGTTTGTTGCCTTATACAGAGTAAATAAAATTCGACCCCCGTCATTGGCAACTATATAAGATAGGAAGATGGTTAAATTGGGACAAAGTTGGGCATTTATGTGAATAACTATATGTCGTTAAAAAAGTTTTAAAAATTCTGAGTATTTCTGGATATATAGGGTCTTTGATTATATTTACGTGGCTTGTGAAGCCTTTTTTTTGAAGACAGAAAAAAATGATTTATATAAAAACTTTTAGGTTTTTTTCCATATAATCTTTTGAAATTGTCAGTAAAAAATATCGCAATAAAAAAATGGAAAAATGTAGGCAACTTCAACTTTTTTAAATGGAACACCTTGTATTTTATGCGCTACTATAAAAGATCTAATTTTTCTGATTTTAAATATATATACATTGATGATATTTGGATAAACCATTTTTGAGATATTTAGGCTTAAAATATAAATAAATTGAAAAAAAACCTTTTAGTATCAGGAAAGCTATGAAAACAATAAAATTATTTTAATAAATTTGACGTATTAATATTGTAAAAAGTTGAAATTTATCATTTTAACTATTAAAAGTAGTTTGTATTGCTTTTTTGTCGATGGGCTATTTAGAAGAACAAAAAATCGGTATTATGCGTCTTTTTTAAGGTAACAATAACAATGTGACGCCAGTGCAAAGGAAATATTACTCATTATATTCTTAGCAACGGGTAACATCTATAGATACTATTAAATACATAGTAAGAAAGTTTATTTTACGAAAAAGCTTTAAAATGTAGAAAAGGACTACAGCACGAAATGAAAACAAAGTTTTGGATATCCTCGTTTTTTCAGGATAATTATACTTTTTCTATTGGACTAGCACTAACTACTTTTAATAATTTTAGAAAATCCTGAAATATCAATCTTGGATGCGGCATCAGATTATAAAATTCATTTAACCTTAAAATTTTACAAATTTTATCCTTACAAGTTTATGTCCGTTCAGAATCTTCCTGAACAAAACATGCAGGACCGACCTAAGTATGCATTGGAAATAGCTAGGTTTATGCAGCACAATCCAAAGTTTTTAAATATAATTCTATTCACCGACAAGTCTTTTTTTACTTTAGCAGGAATGTTTAATCACAAAAATAAACATTATTGGTCCAGAGAAAACCCTTACCAAATTCAGCAACATAACAATATTATTGTTTCCATGGCTTTCTTGATACTAATATGATTTTTTTTTGAAATTTACTGGTAATTTAACCTAAAATATCTGAAAAATGGTTCATCCAAATATCATCAATGTATATGTATATTTGCAATCAGAAAAAGATCTTTCGTTGTAGCGCATAATATACAGGGTGTTTCATTTAAAAAGTTTGAAGTGGCCTATATTTTTCCATTTTTATTGCGATATGTTTTAACTGATAATTTCAAAAGATAATATGGAAAAAATCCTACAATTTTTATATTAATTTTTTTTTTCTGTCTTCAAAAATAAAGGTCTCAGAAGCCACGTAAATGTAATCAAAGACCCTGTACATTTAGGAGAAATATTGAAATTTTGAAAAATCGGTTTTATTTTTTTCTAGCTTGTTTACAAAACTGATTTTAAAATATATTTCACATCAGTCGTTTCGTCACTTGGCCACAATCATTAACTTTATTTTCTCCTATGGGCGCCATAATGAATTTTTCATAAATGACATTGGTTAATTTAACTGTATTCATAGTATTTAAAAAGTGTGTAATGATTTTAAGTTTACCCAACTTTACTTTAGCATCAAGCAGGCGATCTGCAAGTTCATAGGGGTCAATAGGACTGAGCAGGCTCAGCTCGCTATACCACGGGACCTGGACCGAAGTGATCCCATTTTCTAGAAAATTTCAAAGCGAGTACTCTCAGAGAAAAGATATCAAAACATGAATCCGCCACAAAACTAATCACTACTAACAACAAAACTATAAAATTGCTGAATAATGAATAACTTGTTATACCTTGAGAGCTGGTAACCCTATTTATTTTCAGAAAATAAATATCTTCCTAGTTGGCCTTAATTTCGAAGATTTTTTGGTGTTTTTTTTTTAAAGAAAATGCTAGTACAGATTTTTAGTAATATTAAGTTATTTAAATAACCCTTTAAACAATGAATAATGGAAAATCAATGGCCCAATATACTTTTTTATTTAATTATTCAACTGCCCATTGACACAATATATGTTGGTGCCAACATCGACCCTTATTGCGTTTGGCACACTGGCCCATCGACACTTATCAGTCAGTTTGCCAATACTTCTACATATTGGCCCTATGATATATTTATGGATATGGAGGCCCACTGTTGAAAAACCATTGGGGTGTTAACGATATAGTAACTAATATTTACCGTTGATTCATTTAGGGCCACTGTTGGAAAATCATTGGGATATTAGCTAAATAGTAACTAATATTTACCGTGTTTCATTTAGGCTTACTGTTGGAACACCACTGGAAAACCAAATGAAATAAAAATGTAAAAATTTTGATTTTTATTGAAAAAAAATATGAATACATAAAAAACTATAATATAATATTGCCTTGAGCACAACAAGACAAACGAGGCACTTAAAACCAATGTGGTTTGCAGATAATTTAAAATGTCATAAGATAGTCTAACTACAAAAATACGAAACAAAGTCAGAATTAACATAACAGCCAATAATAATACGAAATATGTTAATAACAAAGATTCTAAAACTATAAAATATCACCATAATATACTTTTTATTTGCCAAAATACCAAAAAAAAACACAAAAACTGCCGAAAAACGGTACAAACTTTCCGCTCACGTCATCCCTGGTCATCCACAAAATTCATCAAACTTCTGAAAAAGTTAGGTTATGGTGGCATGCTTCACTTTTAGATGTCGGTGGTTAGGCAAAGGGCAAACAAACACGATCTAACGTACGCTAAGTAACGAATAAATGCAGTGGGCCAATGCTTAATTAATAACGTTGGATTTGTAACTCAGTTAAATTAATAGGCCACTGTGGATCATTATGTCTTTTTTCTGTGGAACCATTAACTAAGGATTAATATCGGGCCAACGAATGGTGATAGACACAGTCAATTAAAAGACGCTGACATTAGTGGGTCATCACAGTACCTTTAGAAAATCGGCAAACGCTGTTTATAGGGAAGGTATAGCGAGATAGCTAAAACTTTATTACACATTTAATAGAACCATTAAACAAAAATTAAAATGTACTTTTTACTAGTTATGAATAAAATGCTAGTCAAAGGGGTTAGTCTGCAGCTAAATAAAATTTTATTTTTTAAACATACTAAAAAATCTTAGTATTTTTAAAGTAAAAATAACAATTACTTTAAAAAAATATTACAAAATATCTCATCTCCTAAGTATTCTAAATTGGGCCCCGATAAAAAAAGGTCATTTACAGTAGCATATTCTTGCGTCTCATATACTCTGTTTTTTAGAATGTTCCACAAAAAAGAATTTAAAACTGTAAGGTTAGGGGACCTTGATGGCCACCCAATAGGTTCCACATTAACCTATCTACATATGTAAAAATATATCATTTAAATATTCATAGACTGCTACAGTATTCTATTGTGTGCAGCGGCTCCGCTCCGTCAGGCTGGAATCAAAATCCGTTATAAGGGTTAAATTATCGAGTTTTTTTAATTGGTTCTTAAAGGGTAAAGGAATTATGGGTATGCGTTTCTACCTTTCGGGATATAGATATTTCTAAATACGTTTTTGCTGTTTTCGTACAGTTTCTGTCAAATGAGTAGTACAGTTTTAACATATCTTTTTTCTCTTGATTTATAAAACTTATTTTATTAAAAAACCTATAAAGGCCAATCTCTTTTGACAAAAACTGACATTAAATTTTTATAAGAACAATATGCATTGGCCGGAATTAGGGCCAACTACTTGCCTATTTATTTTTTGGAAATATGTTAGATTATAAGCTTTTAAAGTATAACATGATATACATTATAACAATAAAATTAAAAGTATTATTAACCTACGTAAAAATCAATATAGCGCCTATATAAAAAAATAAAGTTGATGGTGATGGCGGAGTGACGAAATGTTGGATGTGAAATCTGAAAACAACATCAAATAGCGCAGAAAAAGTGGCAGTGTTAATGGAAAATTTATTTAAAAATCCGCTTTAAAATGAAAACGAGAAAAAATAAAACCATTCTTCAAAATTTCGTTTTTTCTCCGGAATTCCCCAGAATTTTAAAACTTTCTAAACGGCATATTGTTGGTCTCATAAATGCTGAACTTTGCCCTAATTGTATATTGTTTTTTTTTAACAAGCGTTACTTCCTAAGCATCCATTATTGAATTTATTGAACCAGGAGAGTAAAGTAGACACTTGGCTTGAAACCAATATCTCCAATATTTGTTTCTAAGTATATAAATAAAAACAATCTTAAGTTTGATGCAAAAAATTATTTTTTAAGATAGTGCAAAATGTTTCTTTGAAAGTGTTAGACAATGTAATGGTTTCAATAACACTAAAATCTTGGACTTCCATTGTCTTTATTTGTTAATTGTTACACAACGTTTTCAAGTGATAACTAAGAACTTACCTAAAACTTACCTTAACTAAAAGCTAACATTTATATGGAATGGTTTGAGGAACATGCAATTAAAACTTCAGTAATTAAACCAAAAGTTTGGCTAAGATATGTTGACGATACTTTTATTGTATGGACAGGTAATGACGAAGAACTTGAAGATTTCTTAAAACATCTAAATAGCATCCGACCTTGTATTAAATTCACAATGGAGAAGGAGCAAAATTCGGCCCTACCTTTCCTCGACGTTCTGGTCAAACGAAATAATGGACATGTACAAACCTCGGTATACAGAAAACCTACCCACACTGGACAATATTTACACCAAAATTCTAATTACTCTAACGAAACCAAACAGGGGGTTATACGTACTCTATACAATCGTGCAGTGACCTTATGCAACAGTAGTAAATCCCTGCAAGAGGAAATAGGTAACATAACTAGGGATCTTAAGCAGAACGGATACAGTGAGAGACTAGTAAACGAAACAATCAAAAAATATCAAAATAAGACAAGAAACTCTAACTTCAACGAGACTCTACGTGACCAAATATTCATGACAATTCCATACATTAAAGAAACTTCGGAAAAGATCCGCAGAATCGCGAATAAGTACAATATTAAAACGGCATTTAAATCCCAAACTACTCTTAGAAGTATTCTCACCAAGACGAAACCAGACAATAATGTTTCAAACAATGACTGTATCTACCAAATTCCCTGTGAATGTGGTGAGGTATACATAGCGGAAACAAAGAGACCTCTCGAAGTAAGAGTTAAAGAACACAAAAAACATACGGAACGAGGTGAAACGTCGAAGTCAGGGATTGCCGAATACGCTTGGTCAAAACAACACCGCATACAATGGTGGAAGCAAAACCGTTCATAAAGAAACCCACTGGAAGAAAAAAAGTTAAGGAAGCTGCAATTATTGTAAATCAATCAATATGTATATTCAAAACTATGCAAAATTCGAATATTATATATATTATATATATATATATATATATATATATATATATATATATATATATATATATATATATATATAATATATATATATATATATATATATATATATATATATATAATATATATATAATATATATAATATATATATATATATATATATATATATATATATATATATATATATATATATATATATATATATATATATATATATATATATATATATATATATATATATATATATATATATATATATATATATATAATATATACTAAAATAAAAAACTGAACTATCTACCTCTTACAATTTAAAATATTAATTTACTTAAGGCCCAGTGTCAGCGAAAATGTCACATGTTTTTAGTTTAAGGGAAATATAGAAATCGTCTAGTTTACCCAGACGTCACTATGGAAGAAAAGTGAGAAAAGAGTTTCATAAAACGGGGTGTTTTTTAAGGGTGATTCCCGCTGTAAAATCTTTATTTAAATAAAAAAAATTGTATGTTGGTCCGATCAAACCGGAAAAGATACAAAAAATCGGAAAAGGTCAAATAATACATATTTTTGTCAAATACCGACGTACAAAATTTATTATTTTTTTATTTAAAAAAAGGGGCAAACCACCTCTAAAACACCTTACTTTTACCACTGTACTACTCTATAAAACTAGCAGGAACTACTTTTAAAATAACGTTTTATTAAAAAAAAAAGGTAAAAACCAAAACGCTCTTACCATTTTTTTTCCAAAACGGCTTAAAAGCCCAGTCTTTACCCTACCCGCAGATGTCTTTAGTTTCTTCCACAAACAATTTTTGCCTTACTTATAATTTGTTTTACTTTTTTTCTGTAACTTAAGAGTGCATTTACGCTACACCTGAGGGGTCGGCCGAAAGGACGCGGAGACGGTGGGCGGAGACTAACAAACTCCCATCACCACAATTTTGGTATAGCCGCATTAAAAATATTATATTTTATTTAGGTTCTTCCAAATTCGGTGTATCGATGTGATGTTGTTTCCGATTGCAAGCCTACAGGAGATAACGTTTTTCGGTAACTATTTTTCACTTAAATGACATAAATTATACACCATTTTAAAGGTAACGAAATAATCTATGCCTCTGCTGCAACGGATTTTTGAAATATAAGTCAAGTTAAGAAAAAATAGTATCTAAACATAACCCATTTTAGGGTGACTTTCCTCAAGGAAATATTAAAAACTAAATCCAAATTAGAAAACTGTTACAGCAGAAGCCTAGATTTAAGTGTTGGCTTTCATATAGTTTTTGAAAATTATCGATAACTTATACCGTTTTTTAGAAAAACATTATGCCCCGAACCCCAAATTGGATCCAATTCTCGCGGAGCGAATGGACTCTTAAAAAAATTAATTTAGAAATTAACTATTAATGCGTCAGATCCCTGGGATCATTCAGGGGTTCAAGTAGTATCGGTTAAGGATAATATCAGGATGTCTGATTTGACCATTTATGACCTAGCCCCAGATCATTATGCGGCGTCGGCGAAAGGAAAAGTGTTATCATGGCAACATATATACAATTAACAACTCAGTGTTGGCAATAGATAATGAGATTTTTAATAGTATTTAGAAGAAAATATAAAAATAATACGTCTTATACTATAACGATTTTGAATAACAATTTTCTACATCTTTGCTACCTGTTATCTACCAAAGCCACGATCATCCATAGCCAATCGTTACCAACCCTGTAGGGCCACGGCGCAAAAGCTTTCAGCTTACGGTATAGTATACCGTAAGCCTGGCGCTCACGTCCTCTTTATGCTATAAGAATTTATATAAGAAATGTGACTTTTAGTTGTTGTAATTATTTATGTGTAAGTTTAAATTAATCCACTAATTAACATGCAAGAAATAAAATGACCTAAATGACTCTAAAAATAACACAATTTGTGTAAATTTATTTTTAGAAAAAAAGATATCAACCAAAAATAATTCAAAAATTATAATTTGGTATTAATCATTCCCTACACAAAAATATATTTGATAAATATTAAATAACTTCTTCCCTAGTAACACCTTAAGCATCTCAGATTTTTTGTTGACCATATTCTCAAAACTAAGTTTTTTGGATTATGCCACTGACCTTCCAAATGACAATATTTGTTTTTATATGTCATGATTCTGAACTTTAATCGAATAACCATGGTATTAATTAAACAATTGTTTACCATGAGACCCACCAAAAAAGGCGTATATTTATTTTAATTTTTATAATTTATAAATATATTTGAAAGATCTATTATTTATTTTATCCATGCATTCTTGTATATTTTTTATGTTTATGATAGCGTATAAAGGCTTGTTTAGAGGCTAAAGTACTAGTTTAACAAATTGTTATCATTAGGTACGATGTCGTTAACAGATAATCAGCTAATTAAATCTTAATGAGCTTGCTTAAAGACATTTATTTGCGGGCATTATATCTTTCGCAATATTTTTACTGCAATAGTATATCATAGTTAAGGAGTGGTAATATAAAAGCGTCTAAATGCCACATTTCAGTATTTTTGAATTTTACTGATTTTATGGTACCAGTTAAGAATCTACGGTTTTATATATATTTTTAAGATACGTTTGAGATCCATCTTTAGCATGGTATTGTAGAAAAAGAGCGTCTTAGTGCTAAACATTTTATATTGCTAGTATAAAAAAAAGGCTAAGAACCCGATGTTTTGCGTCAAAGTTGAGGTAGAACCAGGAAGAAAAGAAGATCAGGAAAATGCTAAAATAAAAAATAATGGCTTAAAGGCACTGGTCTTGCACATACGAATTATAGAAGTATTTTGAAACCTGTCAAATCATCCTATTGTTAAGGGAAGTCTCTTTAATGTTAAACCTAAATTGTCATGTTTTTATTATTTTATGACAGAGATTTAGCGCATGTTGGGTATATTTATTTGAAAGTCCTAATATAGGGTTTTCCGATAAGAATGTCCTAATGTTTTGTAAAAATAAAAAAAGTTTATTCTAAGTCCAAAAATGACAAAGTTCCATATAATTTATTATTATATTAATAAAAATTAAATTATTAATTATTCGACCTCCCATTTTACCCCTTTAGAGCGGGATTCATAAAATTGTTTCAGTCTACCCTTGTGCCAAATTTCATCTTCATGGGTTAAGTAGTTTTCAAGATTTGGTGATTATTCAGTAATGCAATCATAACAAAAGGCTAAAAATCTGATAAATTATCAAAAGGGGGTTTCAACAAAAATTTACGAAAAACCGGGGTAAATCTACCAGAAAAAGTTTAAATCTAATAATTGAAACAACTTCGGACACACACAATTTTAAAAGGTAATATGATTATTTATTTACAATATTTTATTATTTTTTTTAATAAAACATTTGACCCCTCCCACTTGTGGAAGTTAATATACGTCACTGGTCACAGTCATTTGGATCTAGCATCAGATTTAAAGGACGAGACAAGAACTTTAAACAGTAAATACGTCAAAACAATTTGTTTTCGGGCAAAGAAAAAGCAGGTGAATCTTAAATAGGCAAAAGATACGATTTAATATGTTTCTGACTTAATGGTATATTATTTTTCTATGGAGGAAAAGTGATACTTTTCCTCCAAATAAAATTTGCTGTTTTTTCTTCAAACGTCGACAAATTAATCCAAAAAGGTTTTTTTAATTAATAATTATTAAAGATAAGTGGGTTTGCAAGGCGGCTTGGACCAGTGTCAATAAATAGTTGCTATAGTTATGTAACATAAAGCTGTCAGTGGACACTGTCAGCAATATTTTTTTTAATTGCGTCTCCGACTGCTTTTTAATTTTGTATTGATAAGTAAATATTGAGTAAGTACATTTCATATTTGAGTAATAAATAAAAAATTTAGTATTGTTTTTAGTTTAATAAATATTGAGTTGTTGATTGTATCTATGTTGCCATGATAACACTTTTCCTTTCGCCGGCGCCGCACAATGATCTGGGGCTAGGTCATAAGTATGTAGGTGGGTAGGTTTAAAGTGAGTAGGTATAACACCCTTCCACCGCGACCGATCGGTCTATTGTGGCTCACACCCTTTTATATTTCTTCCACCAGGTCCAGACTTCTAATAAATCTGATGATCCTGTTGGGAGAGAGATCTTTCACCTCTACCGGCAACAATGTGTCATTGCCGAGGATTGCGAATCTTAGTCGTGCCATTGCTGAGCACGAACACAGTATGTGTTCTGCCGATTCATCCCCCTCCATGCACATGTGGCACTCGGCGTCTTCCGCTAGGCCGATCTTGTGCATGTGGTATTTCATTCTGCAGTGTCCCATGTACAGTCCCTTTAGAGTTTTTGTCCAAGCTGATATGAACTGCTTGGCCATTTCATAAGATATACCGATGACCGTTCCGGCACTGTTTTGGCAAGGAGGTCAGCGGATTCATTATCCTCTAGGCCGGTGTGTCCAGGTATCCACAGTAGTGTAACCTTATTGTTTTGACCCAGTTTGGTCAGCGCATCCTTGCAATTCCAGACTGTTTCCGTATTGCACCGGCTGGATTCAAGAGCCTTAAGAGCTGCTTGACTATCGGAGAATATTTTAACTGTCTTACGTGTGCAGTGCCGATCTAGCACACATCTCAATAGCAAATACCTCCGCTTGAAATATGGTTGCGAGAGTGCCCAGGCTAAAGAAAAACTCTGCCCTCGGCCTCTGTCCATATATTCCTGCTCCAACACCGTCCTCGGTTTTGGAGCCATCGGTGTACCAACAGATGTCAGCCCGGAGCAGGTAGGTCGTTTTTCGACTCCGGCCCTCCCTTTGTGGGTAGACTACACTGTAGGGCCGGTTGTAATTGGTTGATGTAGGCATTATGTCTGAGGCATTCCCAGTCTGTCACGGTCGGGAAACATTCCTGAGGAGACTGGTGCTCTCCATATGACACGCGGGTTTGTTACTGACCGCTTGATAGAGTCGAGGTTGCCCACTTTGCCTTCCCCATAAATTGCAGAGAGGCAGTCCTAGGAGGGCTTCATGGCGCCGTTTGTCAGGCAGCGCGCTCTGATCATTAGAAGGCTTGTCTCTGTAGCTAGCTAGCTTTGCTTGGGTCAGCGCTGCTGCCCTTGCCCACCATGCCACAGAGCCATACGTGATCATTGGTCATATGACTGTCACGTATAGCCAGTATATCTGTTTTGGTTAGGTCATAAGTGGTCAAATCAGACATCCTGATATTATCCTTAATCAAGCTACTTGAATTATTAATTTCTAAATTATTTTTTTAAGTTAAAAAGTAACAAATTATGTAAGAAATTGTTCGTGAAGAAACTAAGACATCTGGAGTAGGGTAAAGACTGGGCTTTCCGATGAAAAAAATGGAAAGCGTTTTGTTTTTACGTTATTTTTTTTAATAAAACGTTATTTAAAGTAGTTCCGTAGTTTCATAAGGATCTTTAAAGTCAACTTAGTTGAGATTTTATCTCAAGGCTTAATGACTAAATCTAATTATACATTACCCTGCCCATGAGGAAAAGAGATAAACTCTATGTAACGAAGTTGCCCGGTGCTTATTATTGCCACAAAGCATTTCCTACATTTGTTATTTTTTAAATACGCAATACCATTAAAAATATCAACTTGCCTGCCATCAGTTAACTCTAAAAAATTTCATATATATTAATAATATAAATTACAGTAGCTTTTATACATAAATAATATAAATATCAATATTTAAAAATTATGACAAATACTATATTTACTCAGATCATATGTAATATACTAGTAAAAATCACTTAATCATATACGTATGTGAAAATATATAGGTATAAATAAACTAAATAACAATATAAATAATAAATATCTAAAATTTTATTAATATAAATATATATATATATTATTATATATATATATATTCTTTGCAAAAAACCTATTGTTTTGTAAATATATTTAAAGGCATAATATTAATCGATCACTACAGTAGATATGTTATTTCATAAAATTAAAATTTCATTAACTTGCCGCAGATCTAACTAGTAAAGCTTAATCTTTAATCTAGTTAATTATCTTATATCTTAATTAAAATTGAAAATGTGCAAAGGCCTTTTTATAGTGGGGCATGCTGCATTCAATTATCAGATAATAAGCAACAAAAAAATATAATTATAAACAGTTTCTAGAAAGTTGTCTAGTGATGTATACAAGATGTCCAAGATGTAGTTGTATATTTTAATCTGATCTTCCTTCTATAACAATTAAAATGATTTTTATTTGGGTTGTTATAAAAAATGCTGAAATACATCATCATATCAATATTTTTATTACGACATACCTACTGTTTTTACTTCCCTTCTATAAGAGAAGTATTCTTCTGCAGAACTTTACGATTTGTGGTACCCAGATTACCAAAAACAAGATTTTATATTTTCATCTGTCGATCTATTTGTCGGTCTGTCTATAGAAATGTCTGTCTGTCTATTGGCGCTATAATTTCTGATCGAAATGAGGCAGTTAAAAGGTTTTAAATAAAAAATAGATCCATTTTTTTTTGTTCTTATTAAGTTTATTTATTTAAATAAATAATAAAATATTTGTATGTTTTTAGTTATACTGTCGCAAGGGTAGATTATCCTTTTACACTGTACAAAAAATTTAAATTTTTATATAATTTAAAATAACTATTTCAATTTTTTATATTCTGGTGGGAAGCAAGTTGTTTGCAAAATAATGGAAAAATTCATTTATTCCCAAATTTTAAAGTATCTGGAAAAATATATGATCTTACATAATAGACAGTATGGATTCCGTCACAGAAGATTCACAGCTGATCTTCTTTCCTTTGTCTCACACAACTGGAACAAGTCCCTAGAGTTTCTTAGTGAATCTCAGATCGTTGCTTTTGACATATCCAAATCTTTCGATTCGGTCTGGCATGATGGGCTTCTTAACAAACTTCCTTCTTACGGTCTTTCACCTAAGCTTTGCTCTTGGCTTTCCAGTTTCCATTCTAATCGACGTATATCAGTTACTGAAGACGGTCATTCTTCCCAGCTTCTACCAAATTAATGATGGGGTGCCCCAGGGCTCAGTGCTGGCACCAACGTTGTTTTTTCTACACATAAACGATCTTCTCTCTTTCACAACCAATCGCATTTATAGTTTTGCTGACGATAGTACCCTCCACTCTAGTATTCAATTTCTTAAGCCACCATGTAATTCTAATTTGGAAAACAAGCGCAGGTCAATGCAGATATCTCTTTCACAAAACCTCAAACTTATCTTGGATTGGGGCGCCAAAAATCTTGTTCAGTTAAATGCCTCGAAAACACAGTCATGTTCGCTGTCACAAAAAAAAGTCTGCCAATGCTCATCTTTACATATGAGTGGCCAAGTTCTGCAGAACAAAGAGTCGTTTAATCTTGTCGACGTAACTTTTAAGAATAACCCCAACTGGCACAAACACATTACATCCAGAGGCTCGGCAGGTTCAAAAAAGCTTGGATTCCTCTTTCGAGTTAGAAAGTATTTCTCTTCTTCCAATCTGTACACTCTGTATGTATCCCAAATCAGCCCCTTTTTAGAATATGTGATGACTCATGTCTGGGGAATGGCGTCCTCAACAATATTTAGCATTCTGGACTCCATTCAAAGAAGAGCTGTTCGTCTTATTAATGATCCAACGCTTACAGAAAGGCTTCCTCTTCTTGCCCACCGTCTAGCTGTAGCGGATCTGTAGCTCTTCTATAGGTATTTTTACGGCTTCTGCTCAGAGGAGTTGCCCAGTAATATTCCTTCTCTGGTAGCTCCCAACAAAGCAACACGTAGTGCAACTTTTATGCTTTCCTTTACAGTTCAGTAAGAGAGTCCCCGAACTTCCCGCTTTCTTCGTTCCTTCATTCCTATCTCCAAATATTTAAGTCCCGTGTGAACAAACTCCCTCTTACCACACTTAAGACACCGACGGTACGTTAGTACTTAGGCATCAGCCTTCGTCGACTGTCCCAAGATAAAAAAAGCCAAATATTTTTTTTACTAAAATAATTCCAAAAAATTTTACAAGGTATTACACATTTTCTTATATGGCTGGAATAATTTTAATCTTTATAGATATGTGTATTACTTTTAAACAACCAAATAAAATATACCTAAATGGTAAAAGTTTTGTCAAAATGCTTTAAGATTATCACTTAATAATATTTTATTTGCGCTAAATTAATGAGAGTTATTCCCATTTCTAGGTAAAATTTCTTTCTAATTTAATATTTTTTAACAAACATTAATATACCCTAAAGAGAATCATCCCGTTCCTTCTTATTTGTAAGTAAATTTAAATTTCATTTCTTTATTATATTTTTTTAATACCAGATGACACCAATTAAAAAATATACTTTATTAATTTTTAATTAAGTTCATTTATTTAAAAAAGTAATAAAATATTTGAATGTGTTTAGTTGTACTGTCACAAGGGCAGATTATCCCTTTACAATGTAACGGGTGTCCAAATAAGAAAGGACACCGGCTGTATCTCGAAATGTGCTTATCGCACAGCATTGAAAGAAAATATTTTTAGTAAAAGTGGCCAAGAGAAATAGCTTGAAATTATTTTCATGTTTTTAAAACTACCGTGAGATGGCGCAACCGTTAAAAAAACATTTTTCTTTAAAATTAGCTAGTATTAGGTACAACACCAGCAAATACTCTAACCAATTTTGCCTCAGTTTGGTCTAAGACTTTTTGTTGTATTTCCAATAATTAGGGTGGGGAAAAATGATAAATAATGCTACTTTTAAATAGATCTATCTCTTGCATCTTTTAGCAAAAGTGGTTCAAGTGGGTAATTGTTATTGTTTGAAAGAAAATTTAAATTTCTCTTAAATGTCGTTCTTTCGGCTAGTTTGTAGTTGACCAACTAGAGGGGGTTGTTTAAGAAAGACTCGTTTTTTCGAGATTTTGTCAAGAAAGTTAAATACAACGATATGACTTTTCATTGTAGGTTTAGAAAAGGAAAAAATACCTACACTCTGGCGAAAATCGCGTTTTGATATCTGCATTCGTTTTTGAGTTATTTTAAAGTAACCTGTTTTTCAACTAATAAATAATATTAACAATTAATAAAAACAGGCTTTGTGACAGAGAAGAGAAAGAACAATCGAAAACATGAAAAGGCGGTTATTGAGGCGTTTATTAACTCTATTTTAAATATTAGTCAATAAGGCTTAGAAATAAAAACAAACAGAACAATATGTGTTCTGATGTGTTCTGGTGTCCCTGTCTCCTGGAGAGTATGACGAGCAGACGATTAGATCCGTCATGCCCTCCTCTCCCGGTCTAGTGACGTGGGTAGGTACCAGATCCTTGTTACAGAAACCAGATATTCTTTCTGAGGCCGCATCTCCTGCCTTACGCTATGAAGACGGTCCTATCCGCTTTCTGTTGAAAGCCAGGGAACCCTTTTTTCTATAAAGGCGGTTCTGTCCACCCTTTGTTTGGAATCAGGGATCCCTTCCTAAGAACCTGTTTGTTTGGGATGGATTAGCCCTTCCCCGTGAAACAGGCGCCGGTGACTTCAGGGGCACCTTTCGAAACGGATTCACCCGTTTCGGTCGGCGCACCTTTGTCTGCTTGTGACTTTGAGGGGCACCTCTCGAAACGAATTTATCCGTTTCGGTCAGCGCACCTTTGTCGCTTTTTTCCTATAAAAGCGGTTCTGTCCGCTTTCTATTTGAAGCTAGAGAAGTAATAGTCCACCACGGCAGAGCCCCGCATTAAGGCTAGATACCCAGAGAGGTCGCCCTGTATCTTAAAGGCACCGTTGGAGATACCTGTTTAAGGCACAGGATGGCATTCACTTATCAGCACGGCATGCTAACAGCTTGAGTTAAGCCAGCAACTCTAGCGCATGTTCCAAAAGATCCTACTGGGCCCAACCACAACAATGACGTGTGAACACAGCGGTTGGGCAATTTAAGTAAGTCATTTCGCTTTTCAATCTTTTGAAATAGTTTTCGGTATGTCTTTTTCTATTCTACAGTAATTATTCTTTTATTCTGTCACCAAGACTGTTTTGATTAATTGTTAATAGTATTTATCAGTTGAAAAACAGGTTACTTTGAGATAACTCGAAAACGAATGCAGACATCAAAACCTCGGTTTTTGCCAGAGTGTAGGTATTTTTCCCCTTCTAAACCTACAATAAAAAACATATCGTTGTATATAATTTTCTTGACAAAATCTCGAAAAACCAAGTTTTCCTAAAACAATGCCCACTGGTTAATGAACTACAAACTAGCCGACATCAAAAAGGACGACATTTAAAGGAGCATTAAATTTTCTTTTAAACTAGTATTCACCTATGCTATTTTGAATAAAAGATGTGGGAGATCGAACTATTTGAACGTTGCATAATTTATCATCTTCTCCATCCTTAATATTGGAAATACAAAAAGTCTTAACCAATCTGATGCTGCATTGGTTAGCTGATGTTAGCAAAATTGTACCTAATACTAGCCAGAAAAAAAATGGTTTTTAATTTACCGTTACGGTTGCGCCATCTCGCGGTAGTTTTAGAAACTTAAAAATAATTTTTAGCTATTTCTCTTGACCATTTTTACTAAAAATATTTTTTCCTCGGTACAAAAATATTAAGTTTTTATAGAATTTAAAATAACTAACATATATTTTCTACAAGGTGTCCCAGAAGTAATGGGACACAGAGCAACAGCAGATTCCTTATCTCAAAATAATGAAATTAACGTAAACTTGCCCTATCCCAAAGTTGATAATAACTAAGATACAGGGTGTTAAACTTTTAATTTTGTTTTCGTTTTTTTGTAATTATTTCTTAACCAAATAATATAGCGGTACAAAATTAAGAATTTGGGGTTGTTTGAGACGAGAAATTCAAATTTGTCCATACTTTTGATGTTGCTGGTAGAGGGCGCTAGCTACGGCCTACCCCACTTGTATTAAATGGCATAACTTTTTTTAAGCTTAGTATATTCACCTGTTTATTAATAAAGAAGTTACTATAATTCCTTCTGCGTCAAAAATGTATACTTTATTTGGGCCTTTAGAAGCAGCTGTTTTTAAGATTAATGCATTTTAAAGGACCTCGCAATTTCTCCATGGAAAATGGTTTTAGGCCAATTTTTTTCAAACTTTGCAAAGTAATAGTTTTCAACACGCTGATCAAAAGTCTCTACGGGCACAAAATCCAAAAACTCTTCTTACCCCCAAATTCGGCCTTGACGGTCACTAGGGATTTGGAGACTTTTGAGGGTGAGTTTAGGGGGGTTAGAGAAGTTTTTGGGTTTTGTACCCGTGGAGACTTTTGGTAAGCGTGTTAAAAACTATTACTTTGCAAAGTTTGAAAACAATTGGCCGAAAACCATTTTCGATAGGAAAATTGCGGGGTCCTTTAAAATACATTTATCTCGAAAACAGTTGCTCCTAGAGACCTTAATGATATACGTTTCTGACGCAGAAGGATTTATAGTAACTTCTTTTTTAATAAACAGGTCAATATACTAAGTTTAAAAAAGTTATGCCATCTAAAACAAGTGGGGTAGGCCGTAGCTAGCACGTTTACGTTAATTTCATTATTTTGAGATAAGGAATCTGCTGTTGCTCTGTGTCCCATTACTTCTGGGACACTCTGTATATGCTAGAGATAAGCCAAATAATTTTTTTCACCAGAACATTACCAGAAAAACATAAAGATTTATATTACGTCATAATTAGATATATTTTTTAAATTTCCTCGTAATTCTTATTAATACTTAATATAGTAAATAGTCTTAACACGCCACTGACTAATAAAATAACTTTTTAAATTAGGCAATATTGCAGTCAGACAGAACATCTTTATTGTTATGCAGTGTGCGCTATTCCTAACTTATCGTTATTGGATGCAAACGAGCAAGTGGATAAAGTTTTTATCGCTAAGGACACCTACACATACCATAACTGTTATTATTCCTTGATATTTTATTTATAGAATATTATTGGTTATGTGACTGAAATAGAAGTATGGTAGATAAGGCACTATTTATTGCCAATAACACAAGAAAACTTATTAGATAGTAGAAAATATTTTCTGTAATACTTGGGATTTAATTACATAAATAAACAATGCAAAAAAAAGTATTTCTTATCCCCATTTTAGAAAATTTATGCTCTTTTATGATCTTTGCAATATGTTTGGTTCCAATCAATAAGAGATACGCATGAAACATATTTTTTATATTACTATGAACTATAGTCAATTCAAAGCCGTACTGCGGCCTCAGCTAAGCGAATTCAAATTACATTTTTTATACCTTAAAAAAAATGTGAAAAATCGATAAGATTAAGATATTAACGGTTTTATTTTAATTAAATATCTCAAAACTTTTAGGGGAACGAAAAATGTATTAAACAAAAAATATGCCTTTTAGTAAGCTCTATGAAAAAGGTTATATACACATTTTTAATAAAATAAGTAATAAAGGAGAAAAAAAGTTATTTTGACCATTAAAAATTTCGCTAATAACATTTTTTTTGTTACAAGTAGGTATAACAGCTCCGATCTATTCAAAAATTAATTTAAAATTTTCTATTTCTTAAATTAAAAAAACTAATACACATGTGTCTCGAGACAATGCTATGGGGGATAACCTGGTGGCACGAATATTAAATTTAATTTTTTTTTGGTCCAATAACTGTACCATTACAATCCACTTAAAACTTTAACTCAAATAAAATTTAAACTTTATTTTATTGAAAAAAAAGTGCCTCGTCGATTTGGGTGTTATATACCTGGCAGGACGCTTAACATTTCTCCATCTTCTATGCTATTATGTGTCTTATCGTTTAAATATTTTTATTATCGAATTAAATAATAATAATATTAATAATTTTAAAAAGTTACTTATTCAGAATAATCTTAAGAAAATTTTAATCATATTTTTAACATCAAAAAAATTGTTTTTTAACTTTTTTTTTTAGTTTAAATATTGTTTAAACTATAATTTAATTATATATTAAAGTAGTAAATAGAAAGTAAAATACAATAATTTAAATAGAAATGGTTTTAAGCCCAGAAGAAGTAGACAGCATAATAAGATAAATTTATGATAAAAATATGAATAAAATTTTCTCAAGAGCAGTTTGAACGGAAAAATCTCTTTATAAATTATTAATATTGTTATTTAAATTAATAATAAAAATATTTAAACGATGAGCTGTACACATAGTAGCATATAAGTTCGATAAATGTTAGGCGTCCTGCCAGATATATAACACCCAGATAAAGGAGGCACTAATTATTTTTATTTTCAATAAAATAAAGTTTAAATTTCATTTTGGGTAAAGTTTTAAGTGGATCGGAACGGGCAATTTATTCCAGGCCACCAGGTTATCCCCCATTGTATCGGGGCACATGTGTATTAGTTTGATTTATTCAATAAATAAAACATTTTGAATTAATTTTTAGATAGATCGGACCTGGTATACTTACTAGTACCAAAAAAATCTCCTTTATTACCTATTTTATTACAAATGTGTATACAGGGTGCCACAGATTCGAGTGCATGCATGGGGATCTCGAAAACCGTAAGAGATACGAAGTCGGTTAAATTATGGCAAAGTTGTGTATTTGCTGAACTAACCATGTCCACCTTAGAAAGTTGCAAAATTCCGAGTACTTCCGAAGATATCCGGAAAAAACAGAAATTTGTCGATTTCGTTTTTATTTTTTTTTCTGACGTTATTTAAAGAGATATAGAAAAACAAAAGACACTTTCTCATGGCCACTTGTTAAGCTCTACAAAACAGGGTTGGGAGATTTTCCGCAAGACGTTTCGTTTTCGTTAAACCAGCATCAACTTTATTTTTTTTTAATACGGAGCTGGGTTTTTTATTTAATTTTTTTAAACCCCTTATTATCCCAATTACAAAAATGTATAACACTTAATATTTATTAACAAATATGGAACGCCCCTATAAGAAATGATGTGCGTTCCTTGTCTAACTCATTGTCTCTTATGGAAAATATGTTTATTTAACAGAAAAATATTAAGTGTTATACATCATTGTAATTGGGATTATAATTGCTTTAAAAAAATGCAATAAACAATTGAGTGCCGCATTTGAAAAATAAAGTTGAATATGGTTTAACTAAAACAAAACGTCGTACGGAAAATCTCTCAACGCTGTTTTGTAGAGATTAAAAAGTGGCCGTAAGAAAGTGTCTTTTGTTTTTCCATATTTCTTTAAATAACGTCAGAAAAAAAATAAACCGAAATCGGCAAATTTCGGTTTTTTTGGATATCTCTGGAAGTACTTGTTAGGTACCTAAATGCGCAACTTTGCAATAATTTAACCGACTTCGTATCTCTTACGGTTTCCGAGATCCCCATGCATGCACTCGAATCGGTGGCACCCTGTATAACTTTTTTCATAGAGCTTAGTAAAAGGCATATTTTTTGTTTTATACATTTTTTCGTAACTCTATTAGTTTTTAAGATATTTGCGTTTCATTTTAATTTTAAATCGATAATATCTTAAAAACTTAAAGGGTTACAAAAAAAATTATTTAAAAAAATGACGTAGTTTTATTGAAATATTAATTTTGATAATATACCTTTATTTTCTAAAATCAATAGTTTTCAAATTATACTAAAAACGATTTTTCACGATTTTTTTTAAGGTAAAAAAAAATACAATTTGAACCCGCTGAGAGGCATCAGTGCGGCTTTGAATTGACTACAGTACATAGTAATAATAAAAAAATGTTTCATACGTATCTCTTATTGGCTTGGTTTTTTGCGGTGGCCTCCCGGACTAGAGTTTATTGGCCGTACCTTCACAGCTCAATTATCATACTTTAGGGCAGTATGGTAATACAAAACATAAAACTCCTTAGCATTATCTTATTTGTGGTTTTTTTAAATCTTTGTAACAGCCTACCAGGATGTTTAACCCATTTTTCCCCATTCCGTCAGTGTCGATCAAGAATGGCACCTTTTAAATAATGCGGCAATGCCACTACAAAAATTATGAAAATAACCACTATCAATGAATTATCAACCCCATTAGTATCTGGGTAATGTAATCTAGACGAGACCTATCCAAAAACTCATCCTACCCGACGTTCTTTAACTTTGCTAATTTCATGGGAAGCGGTGCCGGTGTTTGCAATCGACTAAAATAACTGTACTATAATATTTTGTTTAACAATCTTAATTGTTTCTTGGTATTTAAAACAATTTTAAATAAAAATCAAAAAGATGCTTATTTTTTTCCCAATATTTTACAGGTTTGTTAACTGGATGTGGGTTTAATTTTTTTTTAACTCGTCCATTATAACCAATAAGTGATCTCCATGTAACCGAATCCATAGTTCTTAAGCAATATTCCAGATGTGGTTTACGTTATTTAATGGAATAATTTAAGTAGCAGCAAGACTCTTATATTCGTGGCAAAATTACTATCATTATTAACATTTTTTTACCAGTCTTAGCTTCTGGCTAATTCCTTTAATCTTACAGTATCGTTACGAAAAGAATGTAGGTATTTTAATTTTCTCTGCGGTGATGCTTAAGGAATTACAATTATAATATCTTGGAAAACCAACCGTTCGTCATGTTAAAATTATTCCTGTTTTATCACATAAAAATGTTTCTTAAACGTATCGTTATTAATCTTTATCTACATGATCTAATAAACCTATTTGAGTAATGCAAAATGTTTAATCAAAAATTATAATTTTGACAGAGCTTCTACATTACTATGTTTTTTGTAAGTTATTATAGAAAAGGTATAAAAATGTGAACACTTATGGTTTCTTGCTAAATTCTTATAATAAATTCGTGCTGCACGTGGAGTGTTCTTTCAGCAAAGGACTTAAGTGTTTACACAATGCTGAGATCATTTTTTTTTAATTTTGATTCTTTGTGTTATCGAAGCTCTTACATTGTACATTGAAGTGCTTTTTTGTGAAGATTTATTATTAATAATATTATTACTTGTTTTCGCCCGCGTGGACTACACAATTTTTGCTGTTTTAGTTTTTCTCCGTTTACGCAGAATATTGCTTCTCCCTCCCTCCCTCTTCATTGCGTCACATTGCATTATGCTCCCCGCGTTTCGTCTTCTGTTACACACTACGCGGGGTAGCGCGCGTCGTGCGATTGAGCAATTTTTATTTTATCGTATTTCATTCGTTATTATTTTGTAACATGAATGCGGTTTCATACAAACTTTTACCCCCTTTCATTCTACCCATTCTTGTATATTGGGTAATTAAAGGCCTAATTATCAACTCCCATATTAACAACTTTAAAAAACACGTTTTTTATAAAACTTTTATACCCATTTTAACCCACCAAGGAATGTAATTTTAAAAATTTTAAAACATTTTTTTTTTAATCGTAATCAATATTCTACATACCAGTTTTCATACTTCTAAGTCCATTGCATTTAACTCATTTAGATGGGAGTTTCCTAAAAGCCTTTCTTAGCTGACGTCTTTTAATTTTTCTGGGTTATTAAAAGCCTAATTGCCAACTCCCATATTTACAACTTTAAAAAACAATTTTTTATACAAACTTTCATTTTCATTTTAACTTCCTTCCAAAGGAATGTATTTCCAAAAATGTTAAAACAGATAATATTTAATCGTAATTAATAGCCTACAGACCAACTTGCATACTTCTAAGTCCAGAAATGAGAAAGATCGATCTAAACTTTCACCCTTCATTCTACCCGTTTGGGGATAAAGTTTTCTAAAATACTTTCTTAGCTGACGTCTTCCATTTTTGTGGGTAATTAGAAACAATTACCAACTGCTATATTTACAACTTTAACGGCCGAGTGATGATCGCGTTGTTAAATTTAGCAATGGAATTAGCAATTGTTAAAAGCTAACAACGGTTTAGAATGTTTAACAAAACGACATTGTCAGTGTTATTCAATGATTTTAGTAGGCAAGCTGTCAAAATTTGACATTTGGTAAACATTCTAAACCGTTGTTAACTTTTAACAATTGCTAAGTCCATTGCTAAATTTAACACACGATCATCACTCGGCCGTTAAAATGGCAATTTATCTTTACATATAACTTGCATCCTCATCTTAACCTTCCCAACAGATATACGGCTGAGTGATGATCGCGTTGTTAAATTTAGCAATGGACTTAGCAATTGGTAAAAGCTCACAACGGTTTAGAATGTTTAACAAAACGTCGTCAGTGTTATTCAATGATTTTAGTAGGCAACCTGTCAAAATATGACATTTTGTGTAACAATTGCTAAGTCCATTGATAAATTTAACAACGCGATCATCACTCGGCCAGTAATCTAAAAAATATTAAAACGGATCATTTTTAATCATAATCAAAAGCGTAAATACCAATTTTTATAATTCTAAATTCAATGCAAACTTTCACCCCCCATTCTCCCCCTTTAGAGGGTGAGTTTCCCAATTTTTTTATCCTATGCTTATCAGGGATTATGTAGGATTCTAATGGTAAAAGAATTTTTCAAATCGGTTGGTCCAGTAATTTCAGAGCCTATTCAATTCAAACAAATAAACAAACAATTATTTTTTTCTCTTTATCATATTAGTATAGTTTAAGCTGTGTGGCTTACACTACCCTAAAGGGAAACAGACACCAATCTCAAATATTTGAGTTATTATATAACCGAAAACCTGCAGTACAAACTTTAAATTATTATTAACAATTAAAAAAATAATAAAATGCTACGTATCCTCAAAGACACTCAAAACTAAGTTTACAAATTAAAAGGACCCCAAGCCAAGATTACTGGTTTTTCTTATGAAAAACAGTGTTTTTAATAAAAAAAACATGTATTTTTTACCTCTTTATTTGGATTATTTACAAAATTACTATAGCTGTATAAACTTGTCGCACAACTTTTTTGGGATATCGCTACTTTAAAGAAAAGGAGCACCTATTTCCAAAATAAAATCTTTAAATAAACTTTACTAATTTACAATTTATTGCTTTTAAAATTTTATTTACATTGCACTTCTAATTTTAGTTATTATTTTTTGTACAATCAAACTGTTCCAAAATAAAATCAATTTTAAAACAACCCATCCTACAACATGTAAAATGTAAATACTTGTTTTCTATTATAGCCTACAGAACTAATTACGTTTACAACATAATTACATGACATAAACTTTTGAAATTCAATTTCCGAAACAAAGCTGCCATTGTTTTTAAGGCCATACATAAAAACAAAACATTCATTCTTCTGTTATACTTTAATGTTCAAGCTTGATATATGCCATCAGTCAGTGCAGTTTTATATCTACTTGACTTTTTGGTTGATGCTATAAAATTTTAACGTTTGACTAGTTATGTTAATATAGGGTGATTAAAATTAATTTGTGCATAAATGATGGTTAAAGAGGCAAATTAATGGTATTAAGCAAAAAATTTATTTTTAAAATAAGCAGGGCCTTTTATTTTAAAACCCATTAACACTTGATGGACCGAAATTTTGGGGTGGTTCTCAGAAAATCACGCTTATATTTTAATGAACTAGAACCGATTTTGGTTTTTTTTATGGGTAGAAAGGTAACGATTAAAGGGGAATAAGGTAGTTTAAGATATCTACTGCTATTCAGTCGTGTCGACGGGGAATAGTTTTTTCGTATAATTAAAAATACTGCTGGGGTATAGTTTTTATGGGACTTAAAAACTTTATAGCGGTAAATTTTAACTAAAAATTTAAGCATTTTTAAAACATTTTTTTTGAAAAATATTTTTTTATTCTATCATAGAAATTTAAAAAAAACTTAAACATTACCGATTTACATAAAAAACTTAAAAAACAACTGGGACATAATTTGGCTTTTTTTCCCCACCCTTTTAAATCTGTAGGAAGTCTGTCCCCTCTTTTCTAACTTTATACATTGCTTACAGTTAAGAAAAGTTTTTGCCCTTTTTTGTAACTTTCGGAAGGTAAAGGAATATATTCGGAAAGTGTTCAAAGTGTTCAGCAGTTCTTGTCGTCTTTTTGTAATGAATCTGGGTTGGGATGCTATTATTTGGCCGTACAAGAAGCTTGCCATTTTTTATATTTTCTGAGAGCCCAAATTAGATCACGAATAATTTTTTCCCCTAAACTGAATAAACCGTATGTTTTTTTTTTTGAATTTTTTTTCTTGTATATTATAAAGCTTTTGTAAAGCGCAACACCCAAAAAAAATAAAAAATTATTTTTTTTGTCCCATCACAGTCTTTCTTGGACAGGAATAATATGAGATAAGTTGATCACTGGGGTTAAACCCCTGACATAAACTTAAATACTCTAAAACTTCTAGGGGTTTTTTTTTTTATCAAAAAAAACAAGGAATTTTAATCTAGAAACGAAAAAAACTAAAATATTTTTACCCCCCTTCCAGGGAACATCGGTCAATTTTGGGTGAAATTTAGAAAATTATTAGCAAACATCTCTACTATCTCTCCATTTCGATACATACACCGAACGACGTCTTCCCCAAAATGTAATCCCCTTTTTTTTCAATTTCTGCATAGTAACTAGTTTTGATTACCCCCGTTTTTTGGAATTTCCCAGTGGTATGCGTTTTTGTTTTTTGTAAAAGGTTTTGGGATAGATTGGTACTTTTGGGAAAAATTATCCATTACCGGGTTTGGTGCCCTTTTTGTTTAAATATGGACTCATCATTCTTAGCACAAGGGAGTCAATTTTTGACTCTGCTTCAAGACAGTCTTGTTTGCCCTTGTTATCTAAATTTTTAAAAGGCATACCCTTTTGAAACAAACTAAAAACTTTTTCCAATCCCTTTCCCCTTTTTTGGTTTTTAATATTTGTCGCAAAACCGCCCCCGGAATAAAAAAAAGTGATTCATCTAGACAAATATTTTCTTCAGGATAATATGCTTTTTGGCTTTCTTGAGAAAAAGGGTTTTAAAAAATTGGAGAAATTTTATGAAGTTTGTCTTCTGTAACAATATTATAACAGCATAGATTTTTTAGAATCTGTCTAGCCCCTTTCCCTGACATAAAATGAAAAAAATATTGGATGTAGAGCGGGTCAAAGAGAAAAAATTTTACGAAGTTCTGGAAATCCTATTTGTCCCCTTTAAAAAGGGGGCTAAGACCTAAAAAACGTCTGAATTTTTTTTTCAATGGTTTAAAAAGTGGAACCCAAAAACTTCCTGTGGGTCTCGCACTATTGCTCAACTTTTTTTGCAAAATTTTTGTTTTCTAAAGTAGGTTTTGATTTTTTTCGCCCAAAAATTTTTCCCAAATACATTTAAAGCGGAGCTTTCAGGATTTAAAAAACTAGTGCAATACCTGCTGAGTCCTTGTCAAACTTAAAATCTGGTATTTCTGTGACGTCTTCAACCCATTCTGTTTCATTTTTCATTTAAAATAAATAATTTTAAATTTTCCCCTTTAAGAACCTAAAATATTTACATTATTTTTGCGTAAATTAAAATAGCCTACCTTGGTCAACTTCATTTAATTCAACAACTAATGTATTGTCTTCAAAATTCTCGCCGTCTTCGCTGCTACTTTCAGAAGTACTGGGCTGATATGTGGGGCCCTTTAGTATCCCAAACTCCCTTCCCATCCTCGGGGGGTCAAAAATTGTTCCCCATTCCCAATATTTGTTACTCTCATCAGAAAGCCTCATACAATTTTAGTAATCTTGCTTCTTCCCGTGGGTCCATATTTATATCAAAAGAGGAAAAACAACTTTCAAAAAAAGCAAAAAAAAAAATAAACGCCCAAAAAAAACAACAGCACTAGCTTTGCCGGAGGACAGATCAATACTAATCTCATTAAAACAATGCGTCGGTTACCGTTTTGGCAGTGCTGCCGCGATCGACGTGCGTATGGGGCCCTGAAAATTTTTCAAACCAATAGGGTTCCCTTTCAAGCTATTGCTGGGGCAGGCCCAACATTTCATAGCTTTGTCGTGGGACAAAATAAACTATACTACAATAAATATTTATGGGAGAACTGTCTGCCATAGCAGTAGTGCATTTTAAAATGGATAATAAATTCTGTATTTGCAGAAAGGGGTCCCATGAAATCATGTTTAATTTACTGCTATAGCAGTTAATGTCCATCAATGTGTTAACCAAAACTTATGCATCTTTTATATGATTTATTATTTCTAGGGTTTTGATAAAAAAAATATACGGGATTCCATTTTAAATAAAAATAATAATTATCAATTGCTTTTTTTTTTAATTGATATCTAAAATAATGAATTTGATTACTAACAATAATTACAACAATTTTTTTCAGAAGGGTACAAAATCAAAACTTAAACCCAAGACAATTATTCTAGGACCAAGAAATATTTCTTAGTAAGCAGTCAAAATTTATTATTGAAACACACAAATATTTCAGAACTGTTAAGGGTGCATCCGTTAATTAGGTAATGCCATTTTGGTAATTTTTTGATACCCCTCCTCTTGGTGATATGTCGTAAGACTTGTCGAACCTAATCTCTCGACTCTCCCCTAATCTCACGTCCCATTTTTTAAAATGCGTATTAAATATGTTAATGTGTGCCTAATTTCGTTGGGTTTATAAAAAAAAACATAATTTGCTTAATTTTTTATATATATATATATATATATATATATATATATATATATATATATATATATATATATATATAAAAATATATATATATATATATATATATATATATATATATATAAAAAATTTTATATAAAATATATAAAAATTTATATATATATATATATATATATATATATATATATATATATATATATTATATATATATATATATATATATATATGTTTTTAAAATAAAAAAATAAATAGTTAAAACAAAGGGTTTTTTGTATATATGTTTTAAATGTAAAGTTTTTTTTCATTTAAATTTTTAAATTTATTCAAACAAAAAATGAGTGTTTTTCGTGAGAAACCCCTTAGTTTTAAGGTAAGTTTAAATTTTAATATATTGTATAGGTAAAATTTCAATCAAAAAATTTTGTATTGCAGATTGATTTTTGTTATATATAAAATATATATATATATATATATATATATATATATATATATATATATATATATATATATATATATATATATATATATATATATATATATATATATTTTCAGGGATTCTTTTTCTTGGGTTCTGCAGCCTTAAATCACAATGGAAAAAAAGAAAAGTGTTTTTTTTTCCAGAAAAATTTATTTTTTTAATTGTTTTGTCGTTTCGGCTGGACATTCCCTAGTCTTTTTCAAATAGTAGTTGTAGTAGTCAGCAACAATTTTTCATAATTACTTTTTAAGTTTACATTAAATCACTAAGCTTACCTTATAGTTAACATTTACATTTCACGTACAGGTATATACTTTAATAAAAAACAATTTTTATTTTGAACACATATAATAAACCAACGAAAACAGATACAAGCACGAGCCGAGGAGCACGTCACATTTTTAAAAAATTTGGTTTTGTATACTGATCTTATTTTGGCAGGATATTATTGTTTGTTGTTGGTAAAAACTGATGTTAGGTTATTTTTATAGAGAGGGGTGTTAATTTCTTTTTTATTTTAAATTTTTTGTTTAATTAGATTAAATGTTTATTTAATTATAGAGTTATAAATTTTATTAAGTTGTCTAGTTCAGTTTTTTAGATTTATTGTGTTTTTATTTTTTTAATTTCAATTTCATAAAATTTCTTTTTTTTTGTTTTCAGTTTTTAATATTTTTACGTTGTCAAAATCAAACATGTGACTCGTCTCTGATGTATGTTTTTAAAGGGGCTTTTTTTTTTGTCAAATTTATGTCCTTTAAATTTTATTTTTAATGTTTTGGCTAGTCTGTCCTATGTACCGAGTTAAAGTTGTAGCATGGAATTTCATATACGACGTTACTTCTTTTATCTTTAGGTATTTTAGTTTTTAGTTTTGAAAAATTGGATTTAAGAAGATTATGTGCACTTTGTGACATACTTTGATTTTTTCATGTCTAAATATATTTTGTAGATTTTGTGACAAACCTGGAATATATGGAGGAGTAAGGTAGTTTTTTTGTTTTATTTTCCTGCTTTTTTGATACGTGACTTGTTTTATTGTAAAATCTATAATTCGTTTTTTAAAAATTATTCAATTAAATTATTTTAATTATTTTTTTTAGCTTTTTTCCTTTTAAAAAAATTTTAAAAATTACTTTGTTTTTATCTTTTTCTTTTTATTTATATGTGTTAAAATAAATTGTTTTTATTGAATATATATTATAAATTAAATTTAACTATAATAAGTTATGATTTAATTAAATAAAAAAGTAATTATAAAAATTTTGAATATATATATAATTAAAAACTAAATTTAGAAATAAAAAATTAATAAAAAAATTTTTAAAAAAACTAAAAAAAAAAATTTTAAAAAATATAATTAAATAATAAAAATTAATTATATATATATATATATATATATATATATATATATATATATATATATATATATATATATATATAATATATATATATATATATATATATATATATATATATATATATATATATATATATATATATTATATATAAATATATATATATATATATATATATATATATATATATATATATATATATATATATATATATATATATATATATATATATATATATATATATATATATATATATATATATATATACTTTTTTTATATTTTTTTTTAATTATGTTATTCAGACTAGATTTTGAAACTACTAAGAAAGAAGTCCAGAATCACAGTCAGAAAATATTATTGTGTAAGATTAGCTTATTGTATTAGCTTGTGTAGGATTAGCTATATTTTATTGAAAAAACATGTTTAATTTATGTTAACAAAATTTTCTCGCAATTTTACACTGATTTTTTCGAAAAAAATATTACGTAATATTTGCAGAGACCCCCCCTATCCCACGTGAGATTAGGTGATATTTAGCTCGACCTCCTTTCACCACCCCAATGCCTCATATAATTATTGGACGCTTCCTTATAAAGATTACTAATCTCAAATTTTATTTATTAATTATTGCAAGATATCTAGTACTGATAAGGCCAAATTGCTTTTTTCATATTACCTATAATAAAAGTGCTGTCGAATTTTAAAAAATCAGCTGAGTTGGATCGGGACCTGGAAATGGGTCCCAAAATTAAAAAAATAACTTAAACACATTTAAACCTATATTATATACACCAAATGGTAAACAAAACATTCAAACATTAAACCGTGGTGTTCAAAATCATGTTTGCTTTGAAATGCTTGTTCCAAAAATTGACCAGTATCAAAGCAAATACAATCAATTTTTTCAGTAAAAAAGATGCTAAGTTTCTGGTCATTTGTCAAAAAAATCAGCAAAAACTTATGTAATAATTTTTTTCACCTATAACTTTTAATGTCGAAATTATTTCTACCTCCCTCTAAGGGGAAAGCGAAATACTTTGTCAAATAGTTTTCATACAATTCTACTTCTATTAATCCTGTTTATTTTCTCTTCTTGTGCCCCTTTCTGATTTTTTATGAAAAAAGAATCATTCCGGAGAGCTTAAATGCCCACGTGTGTAATCTAATTCCCACAAAGAATAAAAAACTATTACTTCTAAATATCTATTTTTTCTCCTTCGGTTATTGGTAAGGTAATAACTTCTACATAAAAAGTTTGCCAATATTAGTCTCCACTAGCAGCTCCCAACAAAAAAACACCTTTATGGCCACTGGTTACTTAGTCTCTAGATTATCTTGATTATGGAGCAGGCTCCTATAGACGTTTCTTCTCTTCACCAAACCTCCAAAGTTTTAGGTCCTGTCTAAATAAACTATATTTTACTTCATATAAGACACTTACGGCACCTTAGTAGTTTGGATTTAGGCACTCGTGAACTATCCCCAAACAAAAAAAAATAATATATATTAATTTTTAAATGTTTAGATACTTAGACTAATACAAACTCATCTATGACAGGAAGTACAAATTTCGCCACAAAAGATCCACGACCGATCAGTTTTCATTTTATTTAGCATAACTAAAATAAGTCTCCCTAATTTCTTGCGAAATCTCACATTACTGCTCTTAACATACCTGAGATCTTTGATCAGGTCTGGTATATTGCGCTGCTTAACAAACATTCTTTCTACATTTTTTTAGCGGTACTTTGTACTTTGATCTCCAGGTTTTTTTTTATCGATGTAAATTTGTTATGGCAGATCATCACTCTTCTAGCTTTTAGAACTTTAATGCTGGGATACTTTAGAATTCATTTGCTGACGATAGTACGCTATATTTAAATTGGTGATGAGCGAGACCGGTCTTGTGGTCTTGGTCTTGCAGCAAGACCAAGACCAAGTGCAAGACTACGCAAGACCAAGACCCACCTGCAAGTCTCTTGGCACTTCTGCGACTTTTTTTTAATATTATAATATTCAATTTTCATATTCAATATAGAGAGGTATTTTATAAAAACATGACAAAAAATGTGTCGAGAACTGCCAAAAAAGGCTATTATTTGATGAGGAAGAGATTCTTTAATAAAATAATAATTAAATCGATCACTGTTTTTTTTATATCTATAGTTCTCTAACAACGATATCGAGTAAATTTAATAACATGTTTCAAATATAATGAGATGGTGACCCAATGGCCGGACAAAGCTCAAAAATTACTTTTATATTCCTAATGTTTTTTTTTAATTAGCTACCTAGTGATGCCACTTACAGGGTGGATTAAAAATTTCCGAAATCCAGAAATACATTTTTTTTTGTTCAACGCTGTAAGAAGTGGCATCATTAAATTGCTTCTTAAAACTAAGATATAAATGTAAAAGTAATAGATTAATAAAAAATCTATTTGTCATTTCATAAAAAAAACTTTTTATAGAAATGGATTTTAAATATCATTTCCGGTTTAGACGGAAGAGTACAAACAATGCCAAAAGAATAATGATGACGTCATTTTTGTCAAAATCGAAAATAGTATTTAAAAACCATTTACATCAACATTGTTCCTATTTGACAGTTCAACAATTTTCAACATAATATACAGGGTGGCGATTTTTTTAAAATGGATTTTTTGCCATAAATTTTTTATTTTAGGTTAAAACCTAAATATAAGGGACTTTTCTTGAGTGACAGTGGATTGTTCGGAAAATTCTGGAATAGAAAATAATTTTACATTTTATGCCTTTTTTGTCTATAAATTTTGTATGTTTAGTTTTTCATTATCATGAACGATTTCGGAGATATCGAGCTTTGTCACACTATTGAGCCACATTGTATATGCAGAATGTTTATAAAGTATTTCTACAAATTTTGTACGGCAAATATTTGACTAATTTAAAAATAAAAAGCACATATGAACTGAAAAAAATTTTAAATAACTTTTTTTTTTTAAATCAGGAACCAAAGTTTTTTTTTCTGTTCACACAGTACACAATTTTGTATTTGCTTTAATTTTATATATTTCTTTAAAGAAAATTTAGATAATTCTTATCACTAAAAAGTTTTTGTATGCTATTAAATGTATATAAATAATCCCCTAGATTTAAAATATGCTTTTTAATCAAATAATTCAAATATACGTTTAAGGTTAAAATTGGTATATTTTAAAAGTTTAAAGCAAAAAATATAGTCCTCATCTTTTTTTACATTTAAGTATTAAAATAATATATTTTATTTAAGATTGCTTAGTTTAAATTATTACTACCAAAAAAAGCAAGACAAGCAAGACTTGCAAGACCAAGACTAGCCCGGTCTTCGTCTTGCTTTGCTCATCACTAACTTAAATATTTGTTTTCCTAAGCCCGGTCTTAATCCTGATTTAGAAAACATGTACTGTATAAAGCAAACATTTCTTTCACAGTACATTTAATAATAACTTTACTACAATCGGGATACCGAAAATCTTGTTTATTTTATAATTATCATCCCCTATATATGAGCGGCCAAGTTTAACAAAACAGAATCATTTAATCTTAATATTTTAAAAGCTGAACATTTTTACTGTAAACCCCAAAACATGGGCGGTAATATCGTATATTTAGGGGGTACCTTAATAGTTTGGAATTTAATTAAGCTGAGTTTCTGAGATCAGAAATGTCTCAGAAATGCAGGCAGGACTTTTTCCACTCATTAAACTCAAAAAAAGAGAATAGATCTCACCTAAAAAACTTATGTAAAATAAGGACCAAGTTTCTATTTAAAAATCTGGCCTTTAAATTACTGAGATCTAAATTTAGAGCAAGTTCTGTCCACAATTTTATCCTAAACAAATTACATACCATTGTCTTGTCTCTAGCACACATAAGTGAGTACCTACCCATTATATGTGTTGAATTTAAACTTTAAATTTCATAGAGATAGGTAATAACAAAGTAAAAGATAATAATATACGTATTTTTATCCAAGGATCAGGTGTATTTTACTTACGCCAGTAATTACAATTTCTGTAATCATTTATAATTGCCTTTCAATAAATCACTATCTTATAAATTAATTTCAATTACAATATTTCATTACGCCCTACTTCCTGTGTTATATCTATTAATATCATGGTGTTACGCCTATTATATTGATTGTATGTATATATTCACATGACCATAAGAATTCGTGTAGGACCAGCTTTTTAAAGCTTCTAATTCTCAATAACACCTAAACAAATTATTTTGCAGTGTCGGACTTACATTTTTATATTTGGTTAATTAAACTTTTAAACCACAAAAGTTAACCGCTTAACAAAAGATTTCAAGTAAAAAATTTATTAAGGTTCTAAAATATTACTAGGTTTCGTAAAAAAAATATTATGTATTTTTTAATGGACTACGCACAAAATCAGAAAGAATACATCAGTAATTATTAGCTGATACTGGTCCAAATTTTAATAACCGTACCGGGTCCTGTGTGCCAAAACATTTTCTTTTTTAATTACTCGATATATGGTTATTTTGTTTAAAATTTAATAAACAAGAATTATGTCTTTTTGTTAAAAACAGTATAGTCCTAAGTCATACCAAAGCAAGATACACATGGCCTAGATCTGGATATTTATAAAACCTGTGTTCAATATCTGTACACATGGCGGATAATTAAAATTGCCTGTGTCCATTAATGGTACTCATGGCAGTTCAGGTGTTAAGCGAGGTTGATCGCATGCTCATATTTACACTTTCAGGCACTGGCTTTTAGTGCTCCTCTTTCTTGTTATAGAAGCTTGCTGGAAATAGCCCAGGGATCATTTTCTATATCATGCCGCTGTACGCTAAAACCTTGAAGGTGGTTGTCACCCCATTTCGAGGGTGGAAATTTTTCATTACATTTTAATTACGAAAATCGATTAAATAAGTAATTCTAAGAAAAAAATGTTCTTTACGTTTTCTTCGTAAAACTAATATTTTTCGAGTTATTCGCGGTTGAAACTAACAGTTTTTCGACGAAAACATCGACTTTTTTAGAGGGTTTTTGAGAATAACTCGAAAATAAGCATTTAATTAAAAAAACTGTAGATATTAAAATTGTAGCTTTTAGAAAAACAAACAAAATCCTTTTTTTTATAATTTTTCTACGACCAATACAAACCGTAGGCATGTTAAAGGTTAGCTTTTTTCGTCAAATGCATAATTTGAAATATTCAAAGCCAAATAACGGGAAAACTTTGCATTTTTCGAGAAAAACTTACAGAATCTTTTCAAGTATATAATTATAGTATTGTAATTAGACCTTTCAAACAAAAATAAGTTTCTTGAATAAAAATTGAGCAACTTATGATCAAAATAAGGTCGATACTTACTTTTTTCTACGAAAAAATCAGTGAAAACAATCCCCTAACTACCCTCCTAATTAAAATTGATCTTTACCCTTTCGCATTTTTTTTATATTCGTATTATCAATACACCCAAGAAGTTTGATCTATTTAAAATACCTAATTTTAGAAAAATTGGAGTTTAAAGTTAAATTGATTTTTTGCAATTTCGTATTTTTTACCCTTTCCTTCAAAATATCTCCGAAAATACTAGAAATACGAAAAAAATGATAGAGTACGAAATTGTAGCTCTATTAATAACTAAAATTTCCCTGTGCATAGATTTTCTTTACAGTGAATATATAGCGAGGTATAACTATTTAAAACCTCTATTTACGAGCAAACACTCCCTTATTCGAGGCCCTTTAAACTCACCCCACTTAAAAACTAAGGGATCTTACGGAATTTAATTCACATAGTCTTATAGCTCAGGAAAAACCATACAAAATTATTTTTGAAAAAACTCTTTATTACCAAAAGTGAAGGAGCTATGTTTATAAAACGAATTTTTTTTTTTCGAAAAATTCGAATAGCCCGCTTGGCAGTGTAATAGAGCATTTTCAATATATATAATACCACAGAACCGGTTTTTTTGGCAGTAATACGTTATAATTCCACTTTCTCCATTTAAATCAAAAGACAGAATAGAAGAAACATCTGCTCATGTGTCTGCGGGTGCGTCTACTTTTTTTCTGTATAGATCTACTAAATTACTTATAAAAATTGCAATGTTATTAAGGGTGGTTTTTAAGGGTTGAATTATTACGATATTTTATCCTAAAGCATAAAATCATTATTTAACCAATCAAAACCAAATTTTACCCATATTAAGGTTTACAATGTTTTTATATAATTTTTGACAATAAGGGGTAGTTTACACCTCTAAAAATAATCAACGCCCATGAGCATGATATAAAATATGATGTACAGAGAGAGAGATCCTAATCCCAATTTTTTTTCTTCAAATCGATGCAAGCCGAAATCAATCTTTTAGGATAAATATTTTTTTTATATATAGCTCCAACAAGGGTGGTTTTAAGGGTTGAAATATAATGATATTATATCCTTAAGCATAAAACAATCATTATTTGACTAATTCAAACCAAATGTTGACCATATTAAAGTTTAAAATGTTATTTTGCCCTTAAAAAACCATAAGCGTACAACGGCTCAATATAGAAAATGACCTAGAGGGTGAAATGAGCCTAATCTCAAATTTTTGTACAATTCGATGCTGGACAAAAAAATTGCGAGATTTTGGCAATTTTTTAGCTTCATTTCCTGTACTAAAAAATTAAAGAACCAAAGTAATACCCTATCGGAATTTAAAACATAGCAACGTTTTGATGACAAGTCGGTCACCGTTTTTTAGGAAAAAAAATTAATAAAACTTAAAAAATAATAAAAATTAAAATTATTTTAAATTTGTATTAACGATATAAGAAATTCTGAAAAGTTTAAAAAAAATTGACGTAAGTTATATAATAAATGACATAGTTATCTGTTGTGACAGACGATTTATTATTTTCAGAAATAGGGAGAGTGATAAGTTATTTGATTTTAGGTGTTTCTAACATTACCTTCGCATCAAGCAAAGGAAACCAAATATTATTTAAGAAATTATTGGACATTGACGGCACTTAAGTATCCTTATTTAAGAATATAGGCAAATGCATTTACTTTTATTATTATTTTTTAAGTTTGCTTTAGATTGGTCTTTTACTATTATTAATTGCGTGTCGACAGATTGTTAATTTGTAAAATATAATTTATGCTTTTTATGCGTTTAAGTAATATCTAAAAGTTTTACCTATATGAAGTTTGCTACATTTCCAAGGGATCTTACAATTAACATTTTTTGTGCTTTAGTTTATATTTTATGTTTTAGGTTTCTTAAAGCATTTTTAGCTATGCTAAGTAAAGTAAGGATAAACTATCTTATTTTGGCCATGTTTTTAAAATGTAACCATGAAACCATAGTTCTTTTAATACAGTTGGTAAAATTCAACGAACTCAAGGACTAGAATTAACGCAACGCCAGTTTGTAGGCAGGGTGTTTGGTAGAGTGATCTGTTTGTTTTTGTTTTGGAAAAACGTAAACAAATTGCCAGATCTCAAAAACCAAAATCAGGAAATTACCTTGAAAATGTAATAAAATTATTCAAAAATATTGGTTTTTGTGTTAATATAGGCAACATCGATTTAAATATAAACATTTATTAAAATGACAGTTCCAAGCATTCGTTTAATAAAAATGATAGTAAATCAGGTGTTGTACGGCACTCCAATATCATTTTATCTCTTTCTAGTAGGTTGTATTATTCAATAACACGTTTTGTAAACTGACTTGATCAACAGCAATCGAATTGGGCATCTAAAGTAAATGTCATGTCTGTCTGTCACTTCAGATAATAAACAAAAATAGTTTTCCGGCTTAAAATTAATTTTTAACAATAAAGAATCATCGATTTATAAAAATGTAATTTATGGGGCAATGCCATAAACATTGAAAAAGTTATTATTTCCGGAGTGATGTTATTTAGTGTGTTGTTGTGCCGTGTGTTTACAAGAACTATCCCTCCTTGCCCCCCTGAACATATTAATGCCAAACAAGGTTTGTTTACATTATTTCTATCCAAGAATTCGTTGGTAAAATTATTTAATTTTTGTAACGCCCCTGTTTTTCTATTAAAAGTTGTTTATGGATATCTTGCTACCAAGTTGCAAATTAACAATTTTTCGTTTTGCATACAATATGAAACCTGTACCTTATGCAGGTGATGTATTTTTTACGCTCCCAGTGCCAAGTAAAAAATCTAATGATATAGAAAATGGTAGTGGCTCAACCTAACGTTTCAATTATTGAGTAATCAAAGGTCGTTCGCGTATGTATAATAAAACACCTATAGAGTGGTAATTATTTGTTAGTTGGGCTATATAAATCGTTATAATTATATCCATTATTTAAAATTTTTAATGTTGTTAAAGTATAAGAGGTACTGCAGTATTATAAAATGTATAACTATTATTACATTTACTGTAATAAGCAAAATCATTATTATATCGACTATATTATAAGAAAGTTATCAAGTATCCTTTGACTCTATCAAAAAATTTAAATTACATTTTTATATAATATATTAGGTTTAACAAACCATGCAATTTTTACATGTATTTTTAACCCTACAAATTTATGAAAAACCACATATAATTTAAAAAAAAAACTGACAAAAATGTTAAACAGATATTTATCATGTTTACCGAAAAAAAAACAAAGTAGGTAATACATGGAAATACATGTTAAAATTGCATGGTTTCTTGCGAGCCTAATATATAAATTGGCAAGATTCTAAATTTAAAAATCAAAAAAGGCTTTTTTTTAGTTTTCCTTCTAATGCAAAATATATCTGTAAAGAAAATTCTTAACATAAAAACTGACCAAAAATGCAAATGATTAAAAGGATAACTTTTTGGTTTTCAATCTGAATTTGTTAAAGAAAACAATAAAGATGTAAAACATGTCCAGTTTTATTTTTCTCAAAAAAAAGACAAATAATAAATTTTGGAAAAAAAAACTCACATAAAATAGTTTTATAGATTTTAAATTTTTTGACTCCAAAAATCTTTAAAATGACAAAAATTATACCCGAATTTTCCCCTAAACCATCTCTATATCCTTCGTTTATCAACCTTTACATGTCCTAACACTTTAAGTAGATTTATAGGGTTAGCATATTTCAAAAATAGAAAAAAAATACATACAGGGTGATTCAAAAAACATATGCCATCGCTTAGTGGAAGATTCCTTGTCCAAAAATAGGACATCAACAATGTTGTATAAATATAAGTCCAAAAAACCTCCATTTTTCAGATCCAGGGTGTGAAAAATAAACCTTTGTTATTATAAACCAGTGGCGTAGATTCGAGCAATTATATTCATTCTTTATCAATACTTTGTAGTAACTTTTTTTGATATTATTAATATTAATAATTTGGTTGGCAATTATCTACACAAAAAAGGTGTCCTTAAATTAACTCGATAAACTTAACGACTTTCAAGATATCCGAATCTTAAGCTTGCGTGTCACGGAAAGCATAACATTTAAGATTAAAAACAATTTTTTAAAAAAACTGTCTAAATTTACCCACCCCTTGCATAAACAAATGCAATTGCCCTTTTAATGATTCCTTTAAAAATTAAAAATGTTTTTAATTTTAAATATTTTTTTGTACCACACACGTTTTAAGTTAGAATATTTCGAAAGTTGTTAAGTTTATCGAGTTAATTCATAAGCAGCTTTTTTTATGTAAAACTTAGCAGACAATAAGAGTCATGTATCAAATTATCAATAATAATAATACCAAAGAAGTTATGACGAAAAATTAAAAAAAGAATAAAATTGCCCGAAGATACGCCACTGATCAATAATGGTAAAAAAGAAGTTTATCATCGGACAGTGTACTTCAGTCAATGTTCTATACCGGGTGACAACGAAATCACTACCCAGCCCTTTATTTTCTTAAATGAAAACATAATACTTTCAAATTTTAGGATAACATATTATATCATAAGATGCCAATTTTGGATAATATAACATGTGCCTATCACTTCCGGTTTAACCGGAAACGACATCAATTTTGATTTTTTCAATGGAACACCCTGTATATTTTTCCGAATTTGGATTCTGCGGATCATTTCTGATATAATATCTATATTGTAACCTATACCTATATCTGCTTGTTTTTAAGAAAATGGCGATTGAAAATGTCCAAACTACCGCACATTATGCAGTTTTAAGGGAAAACAAATAAATGTTATAAAAATGTATTATGTTTAATTTAATTCATTTTAAAGACTCTATCTGTGGAGGTCATAATAAAACTACTTCCGGCTTTACCGGAAGTGCTGCGAAAATTGACTTTTCTAACAATGTTACTTCAAAAATTTTAATGCAACACCCCGTATATTTTTAAAAATTTGGATTCTACGGGTCATTCCTGACATAAAATCTGTATTATATCCCATACCTATCTTTGTTAGTGTTGGAGAAAAGGGCGATTGAAATGTTCAAAAGACCGTACATAAGCACTTATAGGGGAAAACAATTTTCTTTTTTTTCTCAAAAACTAACAAAGATAGGTATAGGACTTAATACAGATTTTATATCAGGAATGACCCGTAGATTCCAAATATTAAAAAATATACAAGGTGTTGCATTAAAATTTTTGACGCAACATTATTAGAAAAGTCAATTTTCGCAGCACTTCCGGTAAAGCCGGAAATAGTTTTATTGTGACCACCAAAGATAGAGTCTTTAAAAAAAATTAAATTAAGCATAATAAAGTTTTATAACATTTATTTGTTTCCCTATAAAACTGCATAATGTGCGGTCGTTTGAACATCTTTAATCGCTCTTTTTTCAAAAACAAGCAGAGGTAGAAGACTGTGTCTGCTTGTTTTAGTAATGCTTATTTACGTTGTTGATTATTTTGCGGATGTAATTGTTGACACATTTTTTTTAATAATTTAAAACATTTTCTTAATAAATGCACATTTTTTAATGACCATTTTAAAGTTAATAAATACCTTACCATGACTATAATTTTTAGTAACTTATTGTAAAAAACGGATGTTTAAATTAACTATAAGATACATACATTTCCAGACAGCCCATTTGATCATAGTAATTAATAATATGCATTGGAACCAAAGTAACCGAAGCCCCACCCAACGTATAAATACGAACTACGACCACGCAAAGCCCTATAGTTCGCATACTGTCAACCAGGAAGCAACTTCTAAAGATGCCAACCGCTCGTGTTGGCCAAACGTCAAGTCAACCAGACAATCGACGCCGGCCTAAAGGTAAGTACAAACCGGCCAACAAAATGTTGGCAACCTGTTGATATTGGTGTTGTCAACAAGTATCCCGTCAACTAGCCACAAGTTGATGGATAGTTGGCAACATCGTGCGGCAAGATATCAAAGAAATTTGTTGACTTGTATCCGTGTTTTCCATCTCAAATGGAAAACATTGCTCGGTGTGTACGGTGTTGTCAACTTCAACTTGTCAAGAAGTAGCGTAGAATCAGTTGTGAATCTTTATAGGTTATTAGGTACGTTTTTTATTTCCGCATATTTTATTAGTATTATAGTAATTCGAAGTCATTTTTTTATAGTAAACATGATATGGACCAAAGAGCTAGTGGTAGAACTAATTGAAATGCTGATAGCTACTCCCGCATTGTGGGACATGACTTATCACAGTTCTTAAAAACTCTCTCTGCCACCACCTTCTTTTTCGCTTTTAGGCCTGGTCAGCTATTATGATAAAAGCAGCACTAACATCAGCAGCAACAGTCTCTTCTATTTTTAATTCAACACTAAGTTTGGTTTGGACGCGCAACACTGTTGAAAACATCTCCATATACAAGTAGCTATATACAATAAATATGTTGGTCACAGCCGTCAAGGTGTTGCTAACATTTTGTTGGTCGGTTTGTACTTACCTTAACAGCCCAAAAACCATTGAAACAAAACTTGAAGGTTACTTAAAACATCTAAATTTCCTCCGACCTTGTATTAACTGCAGAATGGAGGAGCAAAATTCAAATAAAATGGACATATACAAACCTCGGTATACAGAAAACCTACCCACACTGGAAAATATTTACACCAAATTTCTAATCTCTCTAACCAAACGAAACAGGGGGTCATACGTACTCTATATAAACGTGCAGTGACCTTATGTAACAGTAAGGAATCCCTTTAAGAGGAAATAAATAACATAACTAGGGATCTTAAGCAGAACGGATACAGTGAGAAAAAGGAAACAATCAAAAAATATCAAAATAAGACAAAAAACTCTAACTTGAACGAGACTTTACATGATAAATATCTATGACAATTCCATATATTAAAGGAACTTCGGAAAAGATCCACAGAATCACAAATAATTATAAAACTAGTAAAACGGCATTTAAATCTAAAACCGCTCTAAAAAGTATTTTTACTAAGACGAGACCAGACAACAATATTTCTACCAAATTCCCTGTGAATGTGTTGAAGTATACATCGGGGAAACGAAAAGACCACTCAGAATAAGAGTTAAAGAACACAAAAAATATTCGGAACGAGGTGAAACGTCGAAGTCGGAAATTGCCGAGCACGCTTGGTCAAAACAACACCGGATACAATGGTCCGAAGCAAAAACTAAGAAAATTTAAAGAAGCTGTAATAGTTCTAAACAACCAAAATGTATGTAGCAAGCCTAGTATCGATATTCCGAATATCTGGCAGCCGTTGCTAAACCCTCAAGCTTTGGTGAACAAGGGATAGTATATAACTCGTGCTTTTAATAAAAGTTTTTAGTTATCACTCGAAAACAGTTGGAGATACATCTCCAACCAAACCGTTTTGTAACAATTAACAAATAAAGACCATGAAAGTTCCACATTTTAGTGTTATTGGAACCCACATATAGGTTGAGCCACACTTGACGACAAAAAAGCTGAAAATCAAGGCTTTGGTAATTAAATTAGTATTCTTATCATTATCTAAAACAGTAAAATAAATTATTTAAACCATTAAATAAACACTTGTTTTTAAAAGCCATACTTTATTGCCATTAATTATACAATTGACAGACGAAGCATTTAGTAAGAAAATATAGTATTATTGGGTTACCAATTATACAAATAACTGGTAATTATTACTTTTAATATATTTGAACTTTGAACTACGAGAGTGTCGTTTTAGGTTGTTAATGAATATAATTACCCTAAAGAAAATATTACTAAAGGAGTCAGTTCTTAATAAAAAACACTTAACGTTTTCTTTAAGGTTTTAGACAAGGTTATGGTTTTAATAACAGTTTTCAAGTGATAACTGAAAATTCCGTGTTCTTTCATTATAACCCTTTGCTATGATCCCTAGCTATTAGTCTAGCCGAGAAGGGTATTTCCTGCTAAAAAAAGTTAGAAGGCTTCAAAAAATATAAGCGGCAGCTCATTCGTTGAGGAATACAAATTTGAAAAAGGCTTTTTAAGGATTTTTTCTGCCTATAAACTCCCAAGGTTCTATCTCCATTATTTATAATTTTAATTTAACGCTGAAAATGGGCCTTCGCTCAACATTTTTTGTTGCGTAGGTAGGTAGGTAGGTAGGTTTAAAGTAAGTGGGTATAATACCCTTCCACCGCGACCGATCGGTTTATTGTGACTCACACCCTTTTATTTTTCTCCCACCAGGTCCAGACTTCTAATAAATCTGATGATCCTGTTGAAAGAGAGATCTTTCACCTCCCCGAACACAGTTGCAGTGTGTTCTGGCCGGGTTTCTCCCCCTCCGGCGTCTTCCGCTAGGCCGATCTTGTCCATGTGGTATTTCAATCTGTAGTGTCCCGTGTACAGTCCTACTAGAGATTTAAGGTGTACCCTTGATTGCTCCAGTAGTTTGACAGTACATTGTTGGTTCGGTGGACTTATGAAGGCCTTGCCAGTACCAAAGATTTTCTCTTTGTGTCCAAGCTGATATGAACTACTTGGCCATCTCATAAAATATACCGATGACCGGTTCCGGCCCTGTCAATTTTGTTTCCGCCCCCCTTTTGGCAATGAGGTCTGCGGATTCATTACCCTCTAGGCTGGTGTGTCCAGGTATCCACAGTAGTGTAACCTTATTGTTTTGACCCAGTTTGGCCAGCGCATTCTTGCAATTCCAGACGGTTTTCGAATTGCACCGGCTGGATTCATGAGCCTTAAGAGCTGCTTGACTATCGGAGAATATTTTAACTGTCTTACGTGTGCAGTGCCGATCAACTAGCGATCTAGCACACATCTCAATAGCAAATACCTCCGCTTGAAATATGGTTGCGAAAGTGCCCAGGCTAAAGAAAAACTTTGTCCTCGGCCTCTGTCCATATATTCCAGCTCCAACACCGTCCTTGGTTTTGGAGCCGTCGGTGTACCAACAGATGTCAGCCCGGAGCAGGTCGGTCGTTTTTCGATTCCAGTCCTCCCTTTGTGGGTGGACTACACTGTAAGGGCCGGTTGTAATTGGTTGCTGTAGGCATTATGTCTGAGGGCATTCCCAGTCTGTCACAGGTCAGGACATTCCTGAGGAGACTGGTGCTCTCCATATGACACGCCTGCGTTTGTTGCGTGCTCGGAGTCATAACCGTAGTACGTCGCACTAAATAATACTTATTACTGCGGGCTGCACAAAAGTTAACAACGGTTTAGAATGTTTAACAAAAGATTATGTAAGTGTTAATCAATGATTTTAGTGGGCAACCTGTCAAACTCTGACATTTCGTTAAACATTCTAAACCGTTTTTAACTTTTGTGCAACTCGCTATTAGGGTAGGTATTAAATATTAATTAAAAAATTTAAAAAAAATGTTGTATTTAGAACACTTTAAAGAATTTATTCCCGTTAAAAATTTAACCGAAAGTTATTTTTTTAACAAGTTAGACAATTTTATTTTTAATTAACAAATTTTTTAGAAATTTCGTCTTCATTGTACATTAAAGAAATGTTTAAAAGATTATCGTAATTTTTTTTGCTTCGTAGAGCCCTTACTAAATACATAGTTAACAAGATCACACCATGAAAGTTGATTAAATTTTAATTCTTTGATTATCATAATTTAATAAGTTTGCCCATATTACTCTGATTTTTCATTTTTTCAGTTTAAAATTATTATAAACAAAAGATGATTTTTTTAAAACTTTTATGGCGTAATCCTTTAAAGTATTTATCTAAAAAGGGCTTCACGAAGCAAAATAATGGTACGAAAATAACTTTTTTAATGTACAATAAAGACGTAATTTCAAAACAATTTTGGTAATTAATAATTGTCTAACTTGTTAAAAAAATACCTTTAGTTAAATTTTTATCGGGTATAAATTCTTTAAAGTGTGCTGAATACATTATATTTTCCTTAAATTTTTAATTAATATTTAATACCCTAAAAAGAATTATTAAGTGCGACGTACTTGGTTTTGACTCTGAGCGCGCAACCAAAAAGATCGTGCAAAGGCCCATTTTCAGCGTTAATTTAAAATTATAAATATTGGAGATAGAACTCCGGGAGTTCGGACTTTTTTGTCGGAAATTTCTTTCTCTTCAAGGATCTTTTTTGAAATTTTCACTGTCTTTCATGGTTTTTGAGTTATCATCAAAAATCAAAAGGGCTTCTTTTTTTCGTTTTTTGTTAATAACAATTACAATTTTTATTTTTGAATAAAACCCTTAAAACAGCTTTTTTAGATTTGCATCTGCGTCGAATGAGCTATCACGCACATTTTTGAAGCCTTCTAACTATTCTTCGCAGGAAACACACTCCTCGACTAGACTATATAGGAATAATTTCTTGTTGGTGAGGTTCCGTTCTGTTACATAAGGGTACTGCAAGGTTATATTGGGTGCGTATGACCCCTTGTCTTGTTTCGTTGAAGTGGTTGGTAAATGTTCATTATGTCATTTAATTATAACGTAGACAAAAAGTAGAGCCGAATTTTCCTTCTTTCCCATTGTGAATTTGACACTAGGGCCAAGGCAATTTGGATGTTTTAAGAAATTTTCTTTGTCATTATCTGTTCATACATATCGTCAACATATCTCAGTTAAACTTTGGGTTTAATTAGTTTAGTGTTAATTTCTTGTTCCTCAAACCAATCCATATAAATGTTTGCTTTCACCAAAGAGAGCGAAAAATCCACCAGTTGTCCTTCATCCTGCAAATAGTACCCATCTTACACTTAAAAGTAGGAAGTACGGAGGCATTTCGTAGAACTTTACCATTCCATCCAAAGGCTGTGTAGTACGTTCTGTTAATGTGTCATTAGCTCTTAGCTCGAGCTGTGTTTATCTGTTTTTCCACTGGTTATTTGTAAGTTTTGATGTGGAAAGTTTGTATACAAATGTACCAGTACAGAACTCATTAAAAAATATTTGATCCAAGATCGAAGATGACATATAAGCAGAACGGACCACACTTTAAAAAGGTTGGAGATACATACTAACCGAAAAGTTGTGTACCAATTACCAAATAAAAACAATAGAAGTCCAAGATTTCAGTGTTACTAAGGAAAACTTAAATAGGAAAAAAAATAATTAAAAATAATAATTTGTTTAATAAAATTTGCAAAATTTCCTTAAAACAAAAAAATATAATTTAAGTAAGCACATAATTTTTTTTTCTTAAGCTTTTTAGAGTAGAAACCAATTTTGCATGTAAATTTGTTTTGGACGGTTCTTGGACTTCAGATAAAATGTATTTCGCCTTCCTAGCTTAATGAGATATTACCTTAAATAATGCGTAAAGCAGCCATGATTTGCTACACAATTATTAATGCTTTTGTAAATCTATATCTTTTTGAGGCATCTTACGCCATTTATACTTCAGTACAGCCAGTGACTAAAAAGCTTGCTTAAAAATTAGGATATTTTTTGATCAAAATGACACAAATGAGTCCAATTATTACCCTAAAGAAATTCACTAATAATCTATGATCAGAAATTCTGTGGTTAAAGATAGTCTCTCAAAGCTTAGAACACTTCTGTTAAAAGTGTATTATTGGAAGGGCTGGGTAAGTTAAAATAAAAAAATGGTTTTTAAATTGCCATGTAAATAACACCAAATGGTGTCAAAAATAACAACACACTATAATCGAATTTAGTCGTGGAACCAATAATAAGAAAAGAAATCGCTAATTACCTCTGCATTTAGGCGTGTATGGTCGACTTTGAATATGACGTTTTAGTTATATGAATTATAAATATGTTCCAAAGTTATCTGACAAATTCATGTTTTAGTAGGTTTTTATAGGGATTACTCGCCTTAAAATTTTCTAGAAAACGGGACCATTTCGGTCCTGGTCCAGGGTTATAGCAAACTAAGTTTGCTCAGCTCTATTGACCCCTATGAACTGGTAGATCGCCTGAAACACTCAGAACACTCTTCTACGTTTCGGTTGTCAGTCGGCCACCATTGTCAAGATAAAATTGAAAGGAAAATACAATAGAAATTTAAACTAAATTTTTAAGAAATTTTAGTTTACAATTTAGAAAATTGCTAAAACTTTTTTAATATTCATGACGTTTTTTCATAATTATTGTTTGTCCTTTATGAAAAAACGTCATAAATATTAAAAAAACTCTCAGAAATTTTTACATTTTAAAACCAAAATTTCCTAAAAATTAAGTTTTAATTACTATTTTGATTTTTCTTTTAATTTCATCTTGATAACGGTGGCCGACTTGCCACCAAAACGTAGATTAATGTTCTGAATTTTGTGGGGGGTTTTTCTTTAGTAATTTGGTGTGAATGTGTTACATAAATAACTCTGAGAAGTATTTAATTTAACACCATCAAATATAATTTTAAAGACATGCCGTGATAATACGTAAAATAATAATATTATTTCTCATACTACGCCTCTTATTTCGGCAAATAATAAAAACATTTTGTGGGTTTTATTGTGATTGTATTTTTTATATATTTAAAACACAAAATACTATTACATTTTAAGTAACAAAAACAAAACCATACAATATAAACGAAAATACAAACAATTATATTTATAAGATCCTTTGTAAATGTAATATGTCCTCCAACTTGAAGGGCACCAAACATTGGGATATGCAGACGATCTCGTCATTATGGCCCAAGGAAAATTACAAAACTTATACTCTTAGGGATAAAATGCAACTGGCCCTAAACGCAGTTACCAGATGGACGAGAAAGGAGGGACTAAACATAAACCCTTCTAAATCAGCCATAGTTGCCTTCACCAAAAGGAGAAATCTAGAGAACTTAGGACCCCTGATCCTACGAGGTGACACAATCAAGATTGTGGAAAAGGTAAAATATTTGGGTGTCATCCTAGACTCTGAACTTACCTGGAACCATCATCTTCAGAAAATAAGAAAGAAAGCGGAGATTACTCTTATGTTAATCAGACGCGCTCATGGGAAAACATGGGGCCTTAAACCAAACATGGTCTATTGGTTATACACCATGGTGGTAAGGCCTATAATAACATATGCATCACTGGTATGGTGGACAAAAATGCGTCAAAGAACTGCTGTTACAGCTGGCCAAGGTACAGAGACTTGCTTGCTTAGCTATAACAGAAGCAATTAAAACAACCCCAACAGCAGCCATGGAGTGTCTCTTAGACCTTCCACCACTTAACCTTATAGTGATGGGAGAGGCAAGAATGAGCTACTTCCGACTGCAACAGAAACCAACTTTTGTCTACGCTAGTTTGGGACACAACAATATAAAAAGTCAGGTTGGCGGCAACATCCTGGACGAGATAACAGACCAGATTATTCCCCAATACTCATATAACAAAAACTTCGAGGTAAAAATTCCAGATCAAAGTGAGTGGCAGCAATCCGATCTCCCCGGCACGGTTGGAGACATCATCTGGTATACGGATGGTTTCAAAACCGAGCAGAAAACTGGAGCGGGCGTGTACATTCCACTAGGAACACACAGTTCTGTATTTCAAACGGAAATATATGCTTTACTGCACTGTGCAAAAGAAAATAACAGGAGGGCTAGTAAAAACAAGCGGATCTGCATAACAACAGACAGCCTAGCGTCACTAGGGGCCCTAGTAAACCCCAAGGTAACGTCCAGGCTGACATGGGAATGCCAAAAAGAACTGAAAGTCCTGGGAGAACGCAACAGAGTAACTCTCTTGTGGGTACCAGGACATTCGGGGATGGAAGGCAACGAAAAAGCGGATGAGCTAGCGAGACAGAGATCATCCACACCATACTTTGGGCCAGAACCTGCCCTTGGAGTGACCAAAACCACAGCACGAGGAAAAACCAGGAAATGGATCTAAAACAAACACGAAGAATACCGGGGAAACCTCAGTAGAATAAGACATGGAAAAAGCTTCATAAGAGGCCCATCCAAAAGAACGAAGCAAGAACTACTCAGACAAAGTAGGAAAAGACTTCACATAACAGTAGGGTTGTTAACAGGGCATGATAACCTAAGAGGACACCTACACAAGATAGGCTCATACAATGGGGACCCAAGTTGCAGAATGTGCGACGAGGGGGACCATATAGGGCCATGGACTACCATATCCTATGCGAATGTAAAGCATTGAACCACAAAAGACAGGCATTATTTGGGCAACCGGAAATAAGCTCACATGTATATATCAACCAACCAGTCTCGGGGTTACACAGACTTGTAGAAGGAACAAGACTAATGGAAGGATTAATATAAAAGACAATGGGATATTAGGCACAAAAAGCCCATGAGGCTGCACTGCCTCCGGTAGTTAATCAAGACGGCTCCCAGGGAAGAAGAAGAAGAAGAATGTAATGTATTTTATATAGGTGAAATTAGACCATTGGCCGAACGCATAAAAAACATAGAATGTGTATTAAAAATACAGAATTCCACAAATAAAAAATCTGTTAACACACATTTGATAACAACCACATAATAAACTGGAATGCTTCCGGTATTTAAGCAAAGGAAACTTGCTTAACAAAAACGTAAAATAACAGAAAGTGCATTAATAATAAGTAAATGAAGATAAATGTGTAGCATCAATATCTGTTAATATAATTAATACGTGGTTACCTATGATTGATGCTGAAGTAATTTCATGTAAACTTAAAATTAACACACCACATCACCTTTTTTGTCTTTTTAAAAATTATAAATACACCAGTAAAATAAACCTATATGTCATTTATGACAAAACGACATAAATGATCAAAAAGCTTTTAAAATTTCCTAATATTTAAATCCAAAATTTCCTACATTTTAGTTTAAATTCCTTTTTTAATTTCTTATCTTGACAACGGTGGCCGACTTGCCACCAAAACGTAAGATAGGTGTTCTTAGTTTTTTGGTTTTTAAGGGACTTTTCTACTTGTTGCAGGCGATCTGCATTTTTCAAAAAATTGTCAAGCGAATCATCCCAAAGAAAACAAACTGAAACATGGATTCGCCCCAAAACTATAAAACATATTTACAAAACAGCCAAATTTGTTAATCCATGCAGGCAAACCTAGTTCAAATATAAATTTCAAATCGGTCCACTGGCTGCAGAAGAATTTAAATAACTCAATAAATATAACTCTTAGCGAAGATAAGTTTAATTCTGTGCTAATAGATAATTATTAAATTTTACACCTAACACTACACAATGCCGATAATAACAAAGTAAAAATAATTTTAATATAAATCTTTCAAACTGTTATTTTTAATAGAGTGTCTTCCAAATAAGGGGGTCCGTCACGAATAAAACCGGTCATTAAATTATCCACTGATGTTCGAACGGGACGGACTGAACCACTATGATTTTTAATTTTTAATAATACTGTCGGTGAAGAACTATAAAAAACCTAATTTGTAGGATTTTTTATTAAAAATTATGATTGGGTGTAGCTTATAAGTTATTTGTTAGATTTTAAATTTAGGGAGAACATAAATTAAGGCTGGTTTCGGGAGTTGGATAGTGCTATTTTGCTCGAGGCTCATGTTTTACTTTGTAGAAGAGTAAGTTGCTGTTTAAATAGGCAATAAATTAAAATTTAACAAAATGCGTATATTACCTACTGATATTTTTTTTTTTGTTTACGCAATAAGTTTAACATTTTTTATAGTTAAATTTATTTTCTGGGAATATTAATTTAAAAGAAAAAATATTTGGCTTTTCTCCAGGAAAAAGATATTTACATATTATTTTTGAAAACTATACTTTTTTATATTATAATAATATGGAGAGCTAGTCTGCTCTTGCAATAATAGTAGCAAAAAACATAATTGACATAGATAGGCCTCAATAAAATTGATTAATTTTTAAGTATTATAATAAAATAATTATTTTCATAAGAGTATATAAAAATATAAAATAAACGGACTTTAAAACATTGGCAATCCGTTATTAAATATATAACTTATTAATAAACGGATGAATTGTAGCATATAAATTATTATTATATATATATGTATATATATAAAAATATATATATATATATATAAAATATATATATATATATATATATATATATATATATATATATATATATATATATATATATATATATATATATATATATATATATATATATTATTTAATTTAAAAAGGTACTATTATTAATACATGCAACTGCTTAGAGCGAAATAATAATGTACTCACGAAAAGAGCTCAAGAAAATAATGCGATTTAGATGTTTTACTTCATGAAGAAGAAAATAAAGGAATTAGGCACCAGGCTTCTGGCAAAGTGGTAGGAAAGGATCACTGCACAGTACTACTGCAAATTAAAGAAATATAAATGTCATCCGTAGGAATATCAAAGACATCATGTGAATTAGGGAAGGCGATGAGATCCCGAAGAGCAGATTTTTGTTGAAGTTATGAAATGGCGAATAATCGAAGGGACTTCTACGCAATATTTGTTTTAGTGACAAATGCACCTTTCGCATTAAAACAATGAACCAAACGTTCAAAACATCAGATACTGGAGCAAAGAAAACGAACACAGATTTGTATCTATTAAGGACTCTAATACCTCAAAACGTAAACGTATGGGGGTATATTTGGACATTGGATTATTGGACCTTTTTTCTTGAACCACAATTTGGGAACAGGAAACTTTTTTTGAACTAGAAATGTTATTTTATACAAATTCTATTATCAAAAAATTTGAAGAATTAAAAGTTTCAATTTCAGGGTGCGATCGCCTAAACGGCATTTCAATTCATAATGTAAGAACTGAATTTTATAACCGTTTAGGATGTTGTTAGGGAGTAAACGAAGGTTTCATCTTATTAAAAACATTAGCTTTTTGTTTCAAGTGTTGTGTAAGAAAAGTATTTTTAAAGTTTTTAAGTGTGTTTTTCACCTTTTCCCTAAAATTGTTCAATTATGTAAAATCCTTATATGTAGTTCAATGTAATTACTTGAAATTTTTTAAATGATTACAATCACATTATTTTTTTTAATACTGTAAAATATTTGGGAAATTTAAATAATACGAAGTAAAACGTGAATTAAAAAGTTGACAAGACATTTTTTTTATTACTGGTGGATTCATTAAGGTATGTAGCAGGTATGCAACGATTTTACAAATTTGTTTTTCTAAAATAACTTTTAATTGCCTTATCAGAAAAAACGAAATTACATGTAAGCTAATTATCACGCCTTTTAAAAAAGTCATATACAATTTTGGGTAAAATTTAATTAGGGGGGCCAATATTTAACGTATCAAAATTTACAGGGATTTTCTATGGCCAGTCTGGCGATGCACCACCCGGTATTTACATATATAAATAATTGATTTTATAACGGGCTGCCAATGTTTTTCAGTTAGTTTATTTTCTATTTGTATATTACTTTCTGAAAATAAATTAATTTTATGGATAAAATTACATTTTTATGTTTTTTGTTTTCAATTATTGCAAGAGCAAACCATCTTTTATAATAATATTAGTATAATATAATATATATAATATATATATATATATATATATATATATATATATATATATATATATATATATATATATATATATATATATATATATATATATATATATATATATATATATATATATATATATATATATATATATATATATATATATATATATATATATGTTTAATATGAAAGTCAAATAATTTTTCTCTTAAATATGTTTAACATTATTTTTTACCGATGGTTTATTTAGGATTATTAATAACATATACAAAATCACTTAATAATAATTCATATTAATGTATCATTTTTTTATTAATAAACGATTATAGTATAAGTATCAAATATACAGGAAACAAACATTTAGACATTTGACGCATGTTTTAACATTTGGTGTGCAGTAACAAACGTCAGTCAAGGTTAAAATTGAAATGTTTTCAAGATTAATCAAAGTCAAGTAGGCTTTAAAATGGTTAAATAGGTGCAACTAAAATTACAAAAGAAAGTGCAAACCAAGATTGATACAAACTTGAAATAGACTAACTTACCTAACCTTAATTATTATGCAAGCACAGAACGAAATTAAAAGGTATCTAAGGTAGGCAAGTAAAAAACAAATTCATAAAGTTAAAATTAATAAAGAAATAAGTATGTAAAAACTAAACTCATTCTATTAGTTATTTTACTTAAAGAAAATTTTATATGGTTTATTTTGTAAAATTTTATTACTTATTTCGTGTATATACATAATTTAATTTAAGCAGGCCATGTTAACTAACGTTTTCAATAGTCAATTTAAAAATTAATTGTTTAAAATAAGTTAAGTTATCCATAATTGGTTTAAATTAATATTTTAATATTTTAAGTTTTTAATTTTTGAATGTTAATAAAAATTCTGACTATGTTTTTTTCCAGAAGAAGTGTAAATTTAAATTAATCTAATATTTTTAACATAATTAAACAGTAATTTTAACAATATTTAAATTTGTAACAGTCGATGTTACTGGTCCAAGCCAAACATGTACAAATCAATTATATTTATTCGGTAAACACTTGTTCTTTTTTTCTGTGTATCACTACTTATTACAAAGAAACCGTTTTTATCTAAAAATAAAAAAAAACGAAATTAAAAGGTAATTTTTAAAAAAGTAAAACCACTTTGGACAAATACAATTTAAGAATTATGAAATATTATTTTTAATATATACATTAAATTAACCAATAAAAACGAACTCAAAATAGGGCGAACAAATAACGCATCAAATTAAGGACCTACAATTTTTTTAAGGTCGCTGCCACCAAAGTCATCGATTATAAATCTTAAATCAAAATAACAACGATGTCTTTGCTGACACCGCCCTGAAAAAAATGTAGGCCCTTAATTTGTTTCATTTCTATTTTGATTTCGTTTTTGTTGGTTTATTTAAATCAACAAAAACGTATAAATAAAAAATATTGTTTTATAATTTTAAGTTTTTTTTTAAATAACCTTTTTATTTTAATTTTTTTATGTACGCCACTGAAAGTGCACATTCCAACGAATGGAAATGCTTATTTAGAAATTATAGTGTGGATAGGATGTTACGATTATGGGGACTATTTGATTCAAGACAAAATAGAACAACATTTTCAATCGTAAAATGGTAGATTAACGGAAAATGTTAATAGCACATCAGGTTTAATAACAGATTTGCGTCAAGTGAAAGAAATAGAGGCGTTTTGAATGGTATGTTAAGTACTTAGGCTGGGCCGCTTAATAGAACTTTTAGTTTTACAAAGCAAGCTAATTTTTAAATTTTATATTTACAGAAAGTGGTTAAACTTATTGTTAAATAAAACCAGACCTTAAGCAATAGTAATAAGTTTAAATTAACAAAAACCAGAACAAAATACTTTTGCGATGTTGTTTATATACCCAAATAAAATGAAAATATAAGTACTTTATTGTTCAAGAAACCCCACCTTGCAAATAAAATTTTCATTTTCTTTACTGTTTTTACAGAGGTCATTAATCTAATTAAAATACGTTCCTTGGGCCACAAAAAGTTATCTATATGTACTTGACTCCAAGGTGTAAGTTTGCTTCTCAGAAGTGCCTGTTTGTTTTGCAGGCAATACACACAGGACTTACATTGGTTTTCTATATTTTTATCTATTTTTGGCCAATATGGTTTTGACAATGCCAAAATGGCTTGAGTGAAGCACTAAAACATTTTTTTGCGTAAAAAAGAAGAAGTAACGGATGTTCTTTGACCCAAAAACAGTATACTTTTTTTCATTGTTAGCTGGTTTTTTCCAATTACTCCAGTCAATCTAGACTTCGGTGAACACAAAAGGTCGGATGTTATGTTTCTAAATTTTAATAGTGGAAAACTAAGCGAATCCAACAAAATTTTTATCGGGCCTAAAAACCTCGAAGTTTTTTTACTTTTTTCAGTTTTTTGCTTATACCTCGTTTAGGAAGCCTCTCACACAAAAAGTATGTTTCTCAACTTTTTCGAAAAATCCATTTTCGGCACTTTGAAGAGCTGTAATTCCAAAACGGTCACTCCAATCCAAAAAAGGCATAGAATGAAAGTTGTAGAGCATGAACTTCTGTGTTTAGAAAGCATTAACATTTTAAAATTGGCCAAATATTTAGGTACATACCGGCAGTTTTTAATTTTTCCTTAAAAAAGTAAGTAGGCTAATATCAAGTATTTTATCAAACAACGATTCTACCCTTTTACTTAACTGTTTAAAACCATTTTTAGGTTTAACAACCACTGTAAAAATTACTTAATGATGGTGGAAAGGGGTTTTTAGGCCAGCAATAATAAAAAATGTTTAAAAAATGTGTATTTTGGTCTTAAAATTATTTACATGTTCATAAGTAATTAAAAGTTTATGTACAGTCGAGAATTATACTAATATACTACTACTATACTAATACTACTTTTCCACTTTCAAAAAACCAATAGTAATCACAATAAAAATATAGAAAAAGGTGTTTAAAAATGTTTAAAACATGTTTAAAAATGATTTAAAAATGTTCATTTTTGCCTAAGCCGTTTAAAAGGCCTGGTTCTTCTTGTTCTGGTGAAATGGGGGAGAGGACGATGGTTTTATCCTCGTGATCAGATTCGAGAAGCTCTAGAAGGTCGTTGTAGTTATTTTCGTCTTGGTCAGGGGTCGTTGGTGGAAAGGGAGAATTATCGCAATCGCTGCCAGCACAGTACTTGCACATGGTTGAACACAGCACGGAGATACACCCTCGTTTGCAAGCACAGGAGATGCTTCTAAGGAGTGCCTCCGGTGCTACCAAATCTTCTGTACATATAACCACTGAGTCCGGTAAGCAGAGGTGATGAAAAAGACCGAGGGCGTACTGCTTTGATGATGGAATAAGATAAAGCTATACAAGTTTGTTTGTAGTTTTCCGATTTATTTTTTTCCCTTTCAGTTCATACGTTCCAGCAGCAATTTCAGGGACTTTGGAATGAGCGTTTGAACATCATCCATGAATTTCTCAGAAGGCGGGTAGACTTTCGTCTCGTACACCTGTGACTGATATCTGATGTAATTATGTCGGCTGCTTCTTTCACAACACGCAGTCTTTCCAACTCGGGATCTTTTTCTTTGTTCGTGTGTAACTACAACTAACCACAACTGTCACTAAGTATTTTGTGACCAACATTGCGAAAGCACACCACTGGAACCTTACGGTGTGAGGTAACAATCAACACATCTTCACCATACTGTTTTAAAAGTCGTGAGGATACTGTTCTTGGGTTTGGGCGATATTCTCCTGGTATAAGATTCATAAGTTCCTCGAGGAAAAATTGGCATTCGTCTAAGTTGGTCTCAAGGTATTCATAAATCAGTTTAATGCACTCATCAACGAAATCAGTAGGATGAAACCCTCGTTTCATTCCAGTTGTGGAAGTTTTATGAAGCTTTATGTAGCACGACTTGTGGTACCATGCATCTACGTCAACCAGATTGTTAACATTATTAATTTAATTTATAATTCTCTGACCAAATATAATTAAACACATTTCCCTGTATTCATTTTGATTACTATTGATGTTTCGACAGTAGGAAAAGTAGTTTTAGTGTAGTAGTAGTATATTAGTATAATTCTCGACTGTATATACATTTTTAATTTCTTATAAATTTGTAAATAATTTTCAATACCAAATTACAAATTTTTTAAACATTTTTTATTGTTGCTGGCCTAAACACCCCTTTCCACCTCATTGAGTATTTTTTTATTTACTGTGGTAATCTACCACTACGTTTACAAAATCCAGAGGTCTGAAATAAGAATTGTTATTTGCTTTTAATATAGAATTATCAGTACATAATTTTACATGATTTAAAATATTTTATGTTTAATTTTTAAAATTACCTTAAACGTTGCTTGATTATCTCCAGTAGCATTGCAACAACATATACAATTAACATTAAGTTTATCAACACTTTTTTGTTTACAACAATTACATAATAAGCCTGAACCTGGACCTAAATTTTTTGTTAAACTCTTAATTTTTGTGTTACCCTTTTTGCAAGCCACAATAGACCGATCGGTCGCGGTGGAAGGGTGTTATACCCACTCACTTTAAACCTACCTAAAAAAACCTACCTTTTTGCAAGAATTACCAACATCTTTATCCATCTGCGCTCTATGTCCCATGCGCCGCTAACGTTTGGCGGTTGACATCGGGCATAAGTTAGTGCTAGCCGTCTTCCTTTTGTCGTAAAGTCTGCGTGTAATCTTGGATTGTTCGTCTCCTTGCGCGTTCCCATTGGTCTTCTTGCCCTTCTATCCATGTCGACCATGCGCTTGTCGATCTTGGGTAAAATGGAGGTCTTCAACATGAACTCTATCTTCTTTTCTACCTACATTTTCTACTATATTGCCCAATTCAGCGCTTTCATTCTCTTTACACAGCCGGCCAAAATCTTTTCTGATTTTATTCCAATGACGAATTATTGCTTGATGAAAAGTAAGCTTATTACCAAACTTGCCTTCGGTAGCCATTTTGTGCAGACATGCATGCCAATGTGTCTGCTTACCTCCTGTCCAGATCGCTGGTTTTAATATGCACTGGTAGTTTTTCTGAATAAACCACCCAATTGTCCATATCTTGGTTAAATTCCAGGAAACTACCGAATGGGTAACCCCTCGACGTCATTTATTGTTACTTCTTGTAGCCACCGCTGCTCAAATTAAAATTTTAATTGTCTTTAGGGTGATCCATGGAGTGCATCCGAAACAAACACGAGGAATACTGGGAAAACCTCAGGAGAGTAAGACATGGAAAAAGCTTCATAAGGGGCCTATCCAAAAGAACGAAGGAAGAATAGTAGACAAAGTAAAAAAATACTTCGCATAACAGTAGAGTTGCTAACAGGGCACGATAACCTAAGGGGCCACCTACACAAGATAGGCTCATACAATGGGGAGCCAAGTTGCAGATTGTGCGACGAGGGAGAAAAAACAGCCTACCACATACTGTGTAAATGTAAAGCGTTAAATCACAAAGACAGGCATTATTTGGGCAACCGAAAATGAGCCCCCAGGAATATATCAACCAATTAGTTCTCCATAGAAGGAACAAGACTAATGGGGGGTTTGGTATTAAAGATAATGGGACATGGCACAAAAAGCCCAAAAGGCTGCGCTACCTCCGGTAGTGAAAGACGGCTCCCAGGAAGAAGAAGAAGAAGGGTGATCCATTCTGCACTTTTTTGCATCCTGTAATAAAAAAATTCTTTTAGCTAATTTTAGACCTTCGCAGCTTTAATTTGAAGAAAGTATTGTTTTTTTTAAGCAGTGACAACTAAACAGTTACTAAAGTTAATAATATTTCTAATAAAATATATTAAAATTTTAGATAAAAATGTAATGGGTACCTCTGCATATCATAATAATTATAAATGTGTATCCATAGTATTATGGTATTAAAATTAAACTCAATTTTAAATGACCAATTCGGAGAAATACTTTGTCGCCTAAAATACAGGTTTTTTGATCTTAATCTCTAAGTACCACATTTCTCTTCTTGGTAATTTGACCGGTCTTTAATATACTTTTCTCATCATCAAAATCGCCATCGATACACCGAATCGATTTTAAGCTGTTAAATATTTATACGACCAAGTTTTGATGAAGAGTGATTACAATGAAGTCACCTAAAAAGACGAAAATCAGGCTCACTTAACTTTTTTGAGTAAAATAAAGATGCATGCTTGTTAAATTTATTAGGTCGTATAGGTTTTGTTGCTCGTTCTTTTCCACCATAATTGGTACCGATGTAGTTTAATTAGTCATTAAGCGTTTTAATGAAATATCTTTAACTGGTTTTGAAAACAGCTATTTTAATAACTATGTATAAGAAAATATACCTGCGGGAACAAAAAAGTTAATGTTCATACTAAGGAATCGTAGTTATTGTAGTATTCTAAAAACCCAGAAACTGTAAGAAATATAATAAATTACTTTAATGGCCCGACCCTGACCTTACCAATTTTTGTGTTTTTTTAATCTTTATGACAGTTCACGAAGACTTATATAAAGCCTAAGATATAGGTACCGTAGGTGCCAGATTTTTAGATGTTTAACCCATTTTTTATCACCCTGTTCCGTTAACGCTGTCCAAGCATTGAAATATGTAGATATTACTTTTCACGGCACCTTTTAAACAACGTGGTAATGTCACCACGGACATTATGCAAATAACTACTACCTCTGAACTACCCCTACTAATGTCTGGGTAATGTTATTTAGACAGGACCTACACTTTAACGAGGGTTTCGAATCACATCCAACGGCACACGATATTCACTCACTAGTCGTCATCTATCCAATTATTAACCGTGTCCGATGTCGCTTAACGTCACTGATTTCACAGAAAGTGGTGACTCGACGAGGCAAAAACCGTTGGAATATCTACATATGTTTCTTCGGCCTCGGAAATTTGACGCGGGTCGATTAGGTTTTTTTTATTTTTAGTCTTTTTTTTTATTACCTAACATTTACAAAAACGGTGGCATCGGGCACTTTACAATTTGTGGACTTTTTATAATAAGAATAAAGTAATCCATCTATGTATTTTTTGATTTTTAAGCAAAATTTCATATTATTTTCGTATTGAATGTCGAATGTTTTAACTCTAATAGAGGCATTATCCAATGGTTCCCATTTATAGGTTAGAATGAATGATTGTGGTTATTGCCATTGGGCATTTAGTCGATATCCGCCATATATATTAGGTATATCTACTATTTACCATGCTACTTATTGGCAACAGAATATAATAAAAATGTCTTTATAATATGTATTAATATTTCTAAAATGTCTACTCATATTATTTTTAACAGACTTCAAAAAAGGAGGATATTAAGTCGACAAGTATGTCTATAATAAAGATTTCATTAAAATTGGTTTAGTAGTTTTTAAGATATGGACTAACAGATGTAAAGATTTTTCTTTAAAATATTTTTATCATTGTACCATCTACCTCATCATCAAATTCATCAATCAGAATATTAAAAGTTCTAAACCAAATCGGCAACATCCAAAAATTTTAATGCTAAAAAATTTGAAATGATTAGTGGTAGTTTTAAATATTATTTTTTTGTCACAGATCACTTATTTTCGTTTTTGTCTTATTTAATTTAATATTTTTTGTAAGTAATAATAGATTTTATTTTCGTAATAAATCCTGATTATAAACCATTGCGGTTTTTCTTTAATTTTGCTAATTTTAAAATTCTTTTGTATTTGCCCACATATAATTATTGCAAAGGAAGTCCCTTTAATTTCCTTTTATTGAAATTCAAAATAAAGGTCAATTTAGATAAAATATGCCAGCTACCTGAACTCATACCAACATAAAATATATCTAATCATTTAACACTGAATCATTAAATATGTTCTAAAGTTTTGTGGAAAATTTATGTTGTATGTTTTTGTTGCTATTACTCACCTGGAAAGTTTTTAAAAAATAGGACCACCTCGGTTCTGGTCCCGGGATATAACGAACTGAGGCTGCTTAGCCTCTATTGACCCCTATGAAGTGGCAAATCGCCTTAAACAGAAAAAAGAAAAAAAAAGCAAACCCAAGAAAATTCAGAATAGTAATATACTTCCTCAAAAAAACGAAATATAAAGAAAAGTGCATTTGTATTCTTAAATAAAGATTAATGTGTAGCATCAATACCTGGTAATTTAAATAATACATGGTTACCTATGCTTGATGTTAAAGTAATTTGAAGTAAACTTAAAATCAATTAACACACCACAACACCTTTTTTGTTTTCTAAAAATTATAAATATACCAGTCAAACAAGGTAATATATCATTTATCACAAAACGTCATAAATATTAAAAAGCTTTTAGAATTTTCTAACTTTTTGAACCAAGGTTTCTTAAAAATTTAGTTTTAATGTTTATTTTGTTTAATTTCACTTTATCTTGAACGGTGGCCTACTTGCCCCCGAAACCTAGATTAGTATTGTAAAGTTTTTGGGTTTTTTAGGGAGTTTTTCTTTTTTTTCTTCAGGCGATCTGCCAGTTTATAGGGGTCAATAGGGCTGAGCAGACTCAGTTCGCTATATCCTAGGACCAGGACCAAAATAGTCCCATTTTCTAGCAAATTTTAAGGCGGGTAATCCCAACAAGAACATACTAAAACTAAAACATTATTTACATAGCATACACATAATATATTACATTTTAAAAATCTCTCGTATAGTCGCCACCACCGGAAACTATTCCTTGAATGAGAGACGACCCTCGTATATCGACGCACCGCACAGTGGCATGATATGAGTTGGACTGTTTAAAAAATGGCTACAGAACGCTCAGCTTTACCAAATTTTTTTAATAGAAAGCTTATGAAATTTAAAAAAGATTGTTGGGGCCCTTTTTGAGAGTTTTTTTTTTATTTTACCTCAAATTAAAAAAGTAGCAGCTGCAACTTTAAATCTGTGGGTAAAATATATTTTTACTTGATATTATTTTTTTAGGGGCATCAATTTAAAAAAATCTAAATTCAAGACGGCAAATCCAAAATGGCGGGTATCAAAATGGAAAACACATAAAATCCGGGGAATTTGGATGAAACATTTTACTCAGGGATGAAAAGTTGCAGCATGCAGAATGTTTCAAAAAATACATATGTTAAATGTTAAAAAAATAATAATAAATTTGTTTTTTTTATACACTCTGTATAACGTCATGAGTGTTTTGGTGGCGCCAGCATCCAGAAGGGTGGCCGACATCCCTGATGGAACCTGGCGCCTTTGGTGGTTAAATATTGTTTATTTCCCGCACTGTTGCGCTTGGTTTGCCAGTTACGGCCTTGAGCCCACCTATGCAAAGTTTTATTCCGAGCCGGCAAGGCAGAGCGGATAATTTGGGGCTGACCCCCTTGATCGGCTGAGGCAGCTAAGTGCGGCATCTGCAATGCAGAGGGGTTCAGGCATTGGATAGGCAGAAGGGGCTACTTGCAAAAGCCGCAGCACCGAGGTCAATGTTCGCTGAGAGCTCGTTATGTTCTCCTCTTCAAGCTCTTGACAAGTTAAAAGATTGTTTGACTTTTTAATTAGCTTGATTATTTTTATTAGGTTACAGATCTTTTAAAAAATACTTTTTTGGTCATAAATTTCAATTTTAAATGTTTACAAAAAGTAAGGTACAAGTGACTTCTAAAATAGTTTTAGTACAAGGAACAAAATTAAACCTACAGCCGGCGCTGAACCTCCAAATAAACTTTAATAAAATTTCCTAAAAATTAATACGGGGCAAATCCTCTCAATCAAACCATGGAATATTTCAAGGAGATAATCCCAAGCTGGTCTTACGTTGCCCGTAGCAACTTCCTCACTTCCCGTGAAATCAAAAAACTATTAACTCCGAAGCTCTACTTTTTCTGACCACCTGGCTACCCCGCAAGACTTTGTAAATATAAATAAACAAATAACCCAACTTTAAACTTCCGGACAAATTTTATAATCCCCTGGAAAAAATATAATAAATAAACAAATTTACTCTAAACGAAGGAAAAATCCTAAATTTTTAAATAATAATATTTCCGCTTATGGAGGTTCAACTTTTCAGGAAGAGATGGACATACACATGCCGGAGGCTAAAGTTAATACAGCGTCGTTCTGGCATGTCCTGCCACCACCATCTTAGACCTTAGTTTTGTGATAAGTAACCACAACAACTCCTGTGTAAAATATTTTACCCATATTCCCCGTATTGTAAGTGTTTTTCTATTTTGATACCCGCCATTTGGGATCCACCAGCTTGCATTTTGAGTTTTTTAAATTTCGACCTTATATTTGTGATTGGTAACCCCGAAAACCCACGAACAATATTTATGCCAAAATATCGAGTAAAAATATGTTTTACCCAAAGATTTAAAATTTCAGTTGCCACTTTTTGAAACTGGGGCAGAATAAAAAAAAATCTCAAAAAAGGACTCCGACAATCTTTTCCAACTTTCGTGACCTTTTTAAAAAAGTAAAATAAAATTCGGTAAAGCTAAGCGTTCTCTAACCATTTTTAAAACAGTCTACCTCATATCATGCCACTGTCCGCCGCCTTCCACCAGCAGCATGTGTCCCCTATGCTGTGTCTCGCTGCGCAAATTGTCGACGCAAAGTGAGTCAACTACCCTTTTAACTACACCATGATATAAGGTAAAAGAACTCCATACCAATGCTGCCAGATTGTGGGAAAAAAGTACTTACTCCACGAAACACGGTAGCAACGCACACAATGTGATCGGGACAACGATAGCAGCCATGCCAGTCGAGGTCTCCTTCCAGAATAAGAAGTTGTCTTCTAGCACGCGACCCGAAGAGGTAACGCATACAACGCTTGCCTAGGTCCGTGGTAAAAAACTTCTGGCTGCACTGCTCCATACGGTAGACGTCCAATTGACTGTCACGTTGTATAGTGCTCCGCAGTTTAACGTGCCTCCAGTGGTAGTGACACAAAAATCATTGTTTCAAGAGGAGACTTTAGTTTAAATTATTACAACGTTAAAAAATAACTTGATTTTGTTTCGGTTGGTTTTATTTACGGTATGGGCTAAATAACGAATATTCAGGAATACATCATTAACACCATACAAAAAAGTGGTAGCGTAATAACAGTTACTCAATTTAAAATTATAAATAAATATCATCAATTAGGTTTTTGTTTTTACGTTTAATGACATTTTCAGTTTACCTAATAAAAGGACAATATGTTAATTCAGCTCTAAAAATTAGTATTCTTAAGCAGATGATTACAGATAATATCAGCCACAGGCACAAAAGCTCATTAAATCTGAAGCAAGTTCGTTAAATAAGCGTTATTGCAATAATAATATATAAAACAAACTACGCTAGAAGAAAGCAAAGTATACCTACAGGAATAAAATCATCCAAGCAACCCATACTTATACATGTAATTATGTAGATTAGCGACATAACCGTCATTAATGAATTATTGTCATATTCATAATACATTATTTTTTATTTACCTAAAATAAATTAAAGGTACATGGTTTTCTACACAGTTAAGTTACTTTTAGAGGTATAGTAGACGACATACAATGACACAACGAAAAATTTTATAAGAAAATAAATTTAAAATAAAATTAAAAAAAAAAACAATAAATTTATACAATTACAAATAGATAAAATATAATAAAAACAAAAAGTAACTTTTACCAAATGATAACCGAACCAAATAGAAATGATAGTAACGAAGAAATTTAAAAAGTAGTATTGTCATATTTTTTACTGTGAACAGAACCAACATTGACGTTTCGTAAAGCAACAAAACTCTTGAAATATAATATGCTAAAGTATATGTATGCTTGTTTATATTGGTTTGAACCTAAAAAAAACTAAAGGAATGGTGTTCTCCTTAAGAGACAAAAGAATTATCTTTGACGACAAAGCTATTTCGGAAATATCGGGCCAACCGACCAATGGAATTCAGAAACCATGCAATTTGGGGATTCTAAAAGATAAATAAATGTTTTTAAAAAAAAGTAAAAATACATTGATACTATATTACAATTTATTTTTCTTATTCCTTAGACCAAGAATTATCTGTTTTTTGATTGGATGTACGAAGTGGGAAGCATGTTTTTGCTGGAAACCCTTTGTAAAAATATGTATAACAGTAATCAAAATATAATTTCTTTAAAAAAATCCGGAATATTTGGTAAATAAATAAAATGAGAAAAATAGTATTTTTGCTGTGACGGGAAAAAAATTACCAATTTATTTCTGTTGGCAGATACCAAAATGTCACTTTTATGAAATTACTCCTTTAATCGGAAAAAAGGTAGTACTTTTTTCCCGGGTATATGTATATACGAATCACATAAGTAAAGATAATATATATCTTATTTTTAAAATAATTTGTTGTACCAAGGGTAAAATTCCTTTATAGCAAAAGTATAATTATTAACTGTGCATTGCATAATTTTTCTTGAACAATTTGTTACATTAGTCGAATCTTCTTGTGTTGAAATTATATTTTTTTATCATCGACACCACTGCCGTTGATGTATCTGGTCGCAAATCGGGTTTTTTCAGCACTACCACACGTTCTAAATACTTTGTTAATTATTTCTGTAATGTGTGCTATCGATTTATTAACATACCCTTCAGCGACCGTTGATGACTTCCAACCGCCATGTTTCTTTAGTGATATCAAGTCTCCCCCAGATTCAACTAAGTGTCCCCTGGACCAAAACGACAGCACAAGGGCAAACTAGGAAATGGATTCAAAACAACATGAGGAATACTGGTTTAGCATCATAAGAATAAGAAATGAAAAAGGCTTCATACAGAGCCCATCCAAAAGAACGAAGGAAGAACTACTCAGACAAAGAAGTAAAAGACTTCGCATAACAATAGGGCTTTTAAGAGGGCACGATAACCTATAAGGACACCTACACAAGATAGGCTCATACAATGGGGACCCAAATTGCAGAATGTGCGATGAGGGAAAAGAAACAGCCTACCACATCATGTGCGAAGGTGAAGCGTTGAATCACAAAAGACAGGTATTATTTGAGCAACCGAAAATAAGACCACAGAAATATATCAAATCTCGGGGTTATACAGACTTGTAGAAGAAACTAGGGAAAGGATTGGTATAAAAAAAATGGGTGATTAGGCACAAAAAGCCCAGGAAGCTGCGCTGCCTCCGGTAGTAAATTAGGACGTCTTCCAGGAAGGAAAAAAAGAAATAAATTACTTAAGCTTAAGTCTATTTTAAAAAATGACAAGGATGGTTAGTTTTAGAGTTATGTTGCTTTCCTAGAAGAGGTTGCAAACCACAATGCCATCCGCAATGATGCCAAATTAAATGAGGTATTTTTATTTTCTGTTTGTAGTGGTAAGGATAGTTGTACATACTTTAAGATAAAGGTTATTTTGTAGATCCATACCGCATTCAACGGAAATTCTGCAGCCTTTAAGATATTTAAAGGAAGTAACTTCTTTTGCCTATTAAACTGACAGTTATTTAGGATTTAGGTGTCGAAAAAAATTTGTCGCATTTAAAACAGAAAACCGGCAAATTTAGATTTGTTTAAACAAGTTACCGTTAAGAACTAAAAAATCAACAAACAAAAGAAACTACAACCAGGACTAATTTGTAACAACATTACAATCCGCGGTGTGCTTGTGTTTTCCTTTTTACATGATAATTAGCACGTTAATTAAAAAAAAAAAAACAGTTAAAACAACAAAAAAGTTACTTGTAATGAAAACCAACTTTTGTCTTCAGTAAAAATGAAACGGTATTCGTGTGGCGGAGACGTAAGGATCACAGTAGGGATAAAAAAGAATTTTAGCTCCTTAGTGGCGGATTTAAAATATTCAAGGTACGAGTTTGTAACTTTTACAGAGTATTCCTTGTCATATCTTATTGGGTTTTTTATATATAACAAAAAAATTGCATTTTTGGACTTATGACATTTTTTTCCAAAGTGACGATAATGAGATGCAGCTTTTTGTGTAGTCGCAGAGGACAAAAAAGTGGGACTGAATTTAATATATTTAATTAATTTATAACCAATCTACTTAATACATAAAGATAATAAGCCCTTAATGTGTTATACTTATAATTCTACAGGGTGTCCCACAAGTAATGGTACCAAAGCAATAGCAGATTCCTTAGGTCAAAATAATGCAATTAACGTAAACCTGCCTTATCACAAAGTTGATAATAACTAAGATACATGGTTTTTGCTTTTCTTAATAATTTTTTAACTTAAAGACATAGGGCTACAAAATTGGGGATGTAGGGGTTCTTTGCGGCGAGAAATTTAAATTCGTCCATACTTTTGATGTTGCTAGTGGAGGGCGCCAGCTACGGCCTACTCTATTTGTTTTAGATGGCATAACTTTTTGTAAGCTTTGTATATCAACCTATTTATTTAAAAAAAAAACAGCTACTATAATTCCCGCTACGTCAAAAATATATACCTCATGGGAGCAACTGTTTTCGAGATAAGCACACTTTAAAGGACCCCGCAATTTTTCTATGGAAAATGAGTTTCGGCCGATTGTCTTCAAACTTTGCAAAGTAATAGTTTTTAATACGCTGATCAAAAGCCTCCATAAGCATAAAACCCCTCTAACACCCCAAAATCAGCCTTTAAAATCACTGGGGATTTGGAGACTTTTGAGGGTGATTTTGCGGGGGTTAGAGGGGTGTTTGGGTTTTGTGCCATGGGGACTTTTAATCAGCATATTAAAAACTTTTACTTTGCAAAGTTTAAAAACAATTGGCCAAAACCCATTTTCCATAGAAAAATTGCGGTGTCCTTTAAAGTGCGTTTATCTCGAAAACAGTTGCTCCTAGAGACCTAAATGAGGTATGCATTTTTGATGCGGAGGGAATTATAGTATTTTTTTTCAATAAACAGTTCAATATGGTAAGCTTAGAAAAAGTTATGGCATCTAAAACAAGTGCGGTAGGCCGTAGCTGTCGCCGTCTGGTAGCAACATTAAAAGCTTAGACAAATTTAAATTTCTTGCCTCAAGAAACCCCTAAATCCCCAATTTTGTACCGGTATGTCATTTAGTTAGTAAATTATTACGAAAAAAATGAAAACACAATTAAAATTTTGACACCCTGTATCTTAGTTATTATCAACTTTGGGATAAGGCAAGTTTACGGTAATTGCATTATTTCGACCTAAGGAATCTTCTGATGCGCTGTGTCCCGTTACTTCTGGGACACCCTGGCTACCTTTAAATGCCTTGGTTTGTTAATTATTATTTTTTTAAATACAAAAAAATTAAAAAAAAAACAGAAAATGTATTAAAAAAGTATAAGGTTGGTATAGCTGAAGATTTTAAATTTAAAGTTTTTACAAGCTCCCAAAGGCTAAGTAACATTACAAAGTATGCCTAAAAACCAGAGCTTTTTAAATTAAATCATATAAGGTATAATAGTATCTTATTATTTTTAATTAGTATATGTCACATTTTTTAGGAAATGATAAAAAAATCATTAGAAAAAAACCAGTAATACAGGAAAACCAAGTAATAATAATAATGAGATCGGTGAATAATATTTAATGTAGTTTTACAAAATTATTTTGTCCTTTGGGGTTTTCGGAATAATTTAGGGACTTATTTAACCACAAGCCACAAATGAGTAAATGATATAGTGTTCATGTTGTGCGACTTATTTTATTTATGGTAGGTTATAATTTTTGTTTCATATTATTGTTTAGCAACAAAGAAAAATTTCCGTTGAATCATTACAATTTGTCATATCGTTTTCTGGAAAGCTGATAAGTAGTAGTAGTTTAAGCAATTAAAGCAATATATTGTAAATCTGGTTTATATCGACCGAAAGGTTATTCTCCTAGTGACTTATTTATAAGGAATTTGGCGGTATTAGTATAATAAAGATACGACTTTTATATATCTAATTGAGCCAGCCGATACTTACCGGAAAACTTTCAATTTATTGTTACCATAAATTGTATTGACACCGTACTGATAAGTATCAAAATTTTTCAATTTTTAATAAATTGATTTTTTTTTCATACTTTGCAATTTATTTAACACCCTTAGACCCAGATTTATTATAGCTTTTGATCCAATTTAGGCGTTAAACAAATTATAACCAAAAAAAGAGATATTTACCCCTGCATTTTGGCGGGTACGGTTGACTTTGGTTATGACGACTTTATTCCTATACGATTTATGTTAGTTATGGTTAGTAGAATTTTCGGTAATGTGCCTAAATTCAATGTTTAAGAATAGCAAAAAAAAGTTTCGTTGTAATTTTTAAAAAACGGCGGAATTTATTATCTGGCTACGACATATATATACAGGGTGGGGCACCTCAACTGCCACGGAGTATATATGAGAGCCCGTGAGAATTTTTGGAAAATTCTTTCTCAGGCTGTATGCAGACGGTAGAGAAGCTTCATTTAAAAATATTTGGATTTATACAGGGTGATTAAAAAAAAGTACCATAAAAAAGTTGTTTTTTTTAATGGGACACCCCATATTTCTTATTGATTTTAAATTCTAGAGCAAAAATAAAGCCATGTTTTAATAAATGTCCCTATACCTAATTCTCACCCCTTTTGAAATATTTGGAAATTTTTGATTTTGAAGGACTTTAGTAAAAAAAAATTATCGTACATATTTAAACTAAAATTAAATTACCATAGCCAATATTTAGTAAACATACTACGATATGGTTTAACATTTTTATTAAAATATTATACAGGGTGGTATATATATATATATATATATATATATATATATATATATATATATATATATATATATATATATATATATATATATATATATATATATCGCAATACACTTGCCGGAATATTTCTGCAATAAAATCGTATCGAATTTTTAAGCTTCTCTTCATTTTTAAATGGCCGATCTGCATAAACCTTTTGCTTTAAATATCCTTATAAAAAATCTAATGGGGTAAGAGAACGTGGATCAGTATTTTTCTCTAACCATTTATCACCAAATTCCCCATTTAACCATTTAGAAACAATTCTAGCAGAATGAGCGGGACATCCATCATGTACAAACCATAATTTATGTCGTTCTTGTAAACTCATATTATTTAAAAAATCTGCCAGTTCGTTTTCCAAAAACTGTAAAAAGGTATTACCAGATAGGTTTTGGTGAAAAAAAACCGGCCCTATTAATTTGCCGTTAATAATACCGCACCACACGTTTGTTTTTTTGGTAATACTGGTTTTTATTGTCAACGACAAAATTTGAGTTTTTGTTAGACCACCACCTACAATTCTGGGAAGAGTAAAAGTGGATTCATCCCCAAAAAGAATATGTCTATGAAAATCACGTCGATCTTTTTTTTGTCCTTGTATACAGATGCAGAAGTCATACTGCAACCCATAGTCTTTTTCTTAAAACGTTCAAATGAATATTGGCTTATAGGCATGATTATTATTTTTGTTAAAAATATTCTTAACAGAACTTTTTTTATACCCGTATAAGCAGAAATTGCTTGGGTGGATCTTCTAGGATTTTCAACAACTTCTAATTGATTTTCTTTAATGCATACAGTTTTGCTACGTTTACTTTTACTGTATTTATAGTCCTAAGACCCTGCTCTTTGAAATTAACCAAAATCCTGCTTATAGTTGAATAAAAATTTCGAAATCAAATAAACTTTATAAGCGAAAAAAAATAATAATTCAGAAAAGAAAAATTATTGTCACCAAACTATCATAATGTTGACTTCTAACCCTTATTTGTTTTTTTTTTTATGGGTATCCGCGATAATTTTGTTAGGTTTTTTTATGATAACTATTGACTTGTAGAGTTTTTTAATAAACATTTAAAATAAAAATTTTGCACTTTAAATAAGCGTTTTTTAATATGAATATTATCATTATCAATGCTTAACCCTATAAAAAAGAATTTTTGTATAATTTTAAAGTTGTATTTAATATCATTGCAATAAACATAAAATTTGTACTTCCCTGAAAAATTAAAAATCTATAATATGCTCGAATTTTAACAAAGTTATGCGAAATAGATTTGATTTTGAATGATTTATTAGTGTTTAGGGTTAAAATTTAAAAAATAATAATAATAAGGGAAATATGAAGGATTTAACAAAAAAACAAAAAAAAAATTACAAGACTACGTTTTAGTGTTTAGTCATAACTTTTAATTCTAAACAACTATTCTTTATATCATTTTGCTATTTTTTTTGAAATAAGGATACTTTACTCTTGTACACATTTCATATTTTTTGATTAACCCTGTATGCTGTTTGACTGGCAACTATTCTAAGTGCACCTAATATGATTATCGAACATGCACCAACCTCTGGGAAATATTTGTATTTTGGTTTTGTGCAAATAATTTTTAAAAATCCCATATTCCCATATGTTGCACACTTAAATGTCCACACTGTATATAAATATGTATTTATATAAAGACAAAAATAAACTTGTCTTTACCCTGGAACTATCATGTTTGACATGGTATAATCCTTTTTAATTATACAAAAAACTCATACAATGCAACATTTGTTAAAATAATCATTTTAACCTTTCCGCGAATGTGAAGGGTATCGGCGTGATTCATTCTAAGTATCATTTTACCAGCCTGACTGCACTATTTCAATTTGTTTAAAAAATCTGGTAATAACATCAGTTTACAGTTTTATGCACTAAATAATTATGACGTTCCCAGATTCGGTCCTTTAGTCTTGTTTTAACAATAGTATTACGAAGTAGAGTTAATTACAATAATCAAAAATTTTTTGTTTGATCTTTTTTTGTATATAACTGTCTTAAATTTTTTAGGCGATAATATTATTTATTTTATTTAAATGTACAGTGTGTGGTTAAAAAAGAAATCTTTACTTTTTTAGGTGTGTATTCAAATTACAATCGATAATAATATCTAGTGCCAGTAAAAATATTTTTATAAAATATAAACTGATCTTAGGTCTTATATTTTCCACTGCCAGAGAGTTTATTCAAAATATAAATGTGAAATAGAAAATAGTTTTCCTTCTAAACACGATATTTTTTTTACTTTTGTTGCCACCTACTTAGACAAAGAAAATGTTTAATAGAATCTAGCTTTAGCATGTTTGTAGATACAAATAACGTTTAATCAAGTGTTAACAGGAATAATATAATTTAATATCAATAGAACTATTTCTGACAGAACACAAATATTTATTTTTTATTTTTGAAAAACACACTTTTTATATTTTTAAAAAAGCTAATAATTCTAGCAGTGTTAACACAACGATTAAAGATAAAATTTTAAAATTTGTTTTCTTCATGAAGTTATAACTACTGAAACCTACAAACGTAAAGTCTTCCACTTTTTTAGTTACATGAAATTAAAAATAAAACTTAATATGGCAATATTTGTAGTTTTCATTGCAAAAAGCCCCAAAGAAGCTGTTTTGACCAAACTACAAAAAATTTAAAAGCATGAAAACGCTCCTTAAGTTGTTAGCATATTAAATTACACAAGTCGAAAATTTTGTAATGTCGATGAGAATGCTTATTTTGCGTTTCATTAAGGAAGCTAATAAAACACTTTTTACCTGAAATGGCATAGCACATCCTTTTTTTAAGTACCAGCTTCTTTTTTATATAATGCGATCTTTGAAATCATTATTACCTGCCTTAGAATGGGAAAGTACAACAAGACCGCAGAGGTGTTATTTTCACAGTATTGTACGGACCTATAAGAGTTTTACTGTTTTCTACAGTTTAGTTCGTTTTTGTCTCGTCTACAGAACAGTCAAGTGTTTAGGTCGATTTTGATATAAAATGACAAGTTCAAGTCATCGATGTTGCAAAAATCCAGCCGATAAATTTTGTTATATATGTGGACAACTTATTATAAAGTCCCAAGTAGATCAATATCTGAGGAAGTCAAAAAAGCATATTTTTTATTTTTTTTAGTACCAAATTGGGGACCAAGATAAAAGTTGGACCCTTCATGTTTGTTGTGTGAGTTGTCACGTATTTAGTGCAGTGGAGGTATCGCAAGAAAAATTCTATACCGTTTGCTCTTCCTATGGTGTGGAGAGAACCTCCGCGACCATGTAAGTGATTGTTATTTTTGTATCACTTAAACAAAAGGGATTTCAAAAAAACATAGAGATAAAATAGAGAGCCTTCTGCGCTAAGACCAGTTCCTTATTGCCAGAAACTACCGGTACCGATAGCGCCTTTAAACCTGGACATCGTGTTTCCAGTAATTCTAATTCTTCATCAGAATCTAATCCACAACTTTTTGAGAACACCAGTTGTGACCCAACATTTTTACGAGTACCAGTAAACCTCACTTAATAACTAAGAATGAACTAAATGACTTGGTACGTGACCTAGGACTGTCAAAACAAAAATCGGTTCCACACTTCAACAGTGGAACTTGTTAGATAAAAAAAGCAAGTGTTTTACTTTACCGAAAACGAATTGTAACATTATCATGTTTTTTTTAATAAAGGGTCGCTATGTGTCTGTTGTGATATTGATGGTTTAATAAATGAGCTTAATATGGAACATGATCCTAGCGAGTGGCGTTTATTCATAGATTTGTTAAAATACAGCCTAAAATCAGTCCTGCTTTATAATGGAAACAGAAACCCATCCATTCCTTTAGCCTATTTAGTAACAATAAAAGAAACCTATGACAACTTAGCAACCATATTAAATCGTGTAAAATATGACCAGTATCTATTGGATATCTGTAGAGATTTAAAAGTCATAGGTATCTAGGACTTCAGGGGGGTTTTACAAAATATTACTGTTTTTTGTGTCTGTGGGATAGTAGGGCACCAAAAAATACTACAATAAAATGCATTGGCCTCATAGAATTTCTTTTAAACTTGGTACTTTCAACATTATATACCCCCTTGCTAACCCAAAAGAGTTGCTGTTACCGCATCTGCATATTAAGCTTGGACTAATGAAAAACTTTGTCAAAGCCATGGACAAAGAAGGTATTGGTTTCCAGTAACTAAGAGAAATATTTCCTTAACCAAGTGATGCAAAATTAAAAGAGGGCATATTTATTGGACCTCAGATAAGGAAGCTCCTAGATGATCTTCGTTTTTAGAAACAATTAAATAAAAAGTAATTGGCAGCTTGGCCGTGTTTTGTACGTGTAGTGAAAGCATTTCTGGGCAACAAGAAAGATGAAGATTATAAAAGCCTCATAGATGAACTGTTGAAATCATATGAATTACTAGGGTGTCGCATGCGACGAACAAGGAGAGAGGTTTCACCAGGACATCAGGACAATGGAAACAAGATACCAGGGACGCTGAACCCATCTATATTGGGCGACTACTGTTGGCATTTAAAAAGGGATGATGCTACAGAACACAAAAGAAAAAAGGGAAATTTTGTGCTGTATCATATCTTAGCAATATATTTTTTATTCACATAACAACCAATCCTCAGTAATATTTTTGCATATATTAGATTGTAAAAATGTCATTTCTTTTTTCTCTTATAACAAAAAAAAAACTGTACGTGTTATAGTAATTAGCTTATCATTTTTGGATTTAGGACTCTAAAATACTTTAAACAAACTTATTTTTATCAATGTTACTTTACAAAAATTTTAATTTGTTGACTTGTGCTATTAACTAAAGAGATTCAAAGTAAAAGCAGAATCATGAACATACATTTCTGGAGAAGTAATAAATATTTACTTTATATAAAAAGTAAACAATGTGTCCTCTCAAAAAATGTATGTTTTATTTTAGGATTCTATAAAACATTTGATTTTAATTCATTTCGAATGATATTTAGAACCAGTTAAAAAACGTATCGTTTTTTTACATGATTGGTAATATTGTTTACTGGATCTGGTATGATTGCTTCTACCTAAAATGAGTTCCAATATTTTTCAAAGGTACAATGTACTATGAAAATTGAACATGAGACATTTTATCTACAATCGTAGATTAAAAAAATAATAATAAAAAAACTTGGTAAATAAATTAATTTAAATAAATGGACCTGCAAATCTATAGGATCAGTTCAAAAAGATCTTAATTATTAATGTTACATGTGCATCATTAAACATTTACGTACAAAAAAACATCATAAAATAAAGCACTAACTAATATTTAAAATACATTTTAATTTTGAATTTGCATAAAATACTTATACCACACTTTTTTTATCGAGCATTCCACTATGCAATTTAAACGCGGAACAGTTGCCTCATAAACACAACTTGTTTTTTTTTCTATGTTGAGAGAAATAAATAAGGTTTATTTAAATTTAAAAATGGTATGGGAGAGAAAAAATGTGAAAGGACCATACCAGCACCACCGGCTGATGCAGCCCATTGCCAGAGTCGTGTGTTAATTGGTGAATAAATTGTATACTATTAAGCAGTGGCGTAGATCACAGAAATTGAACGTTACCAAGCATTACCCGAATGTTATAGGTCTAATGTTAAGGGTAATTTTTACAATATATTCTTTGGGATAGTCGCCCAATTTTTTTATGATTATTTTAGGACAGTTCACGAAGTCTGAAGGCCTAAGTACTGACGTATTGTGGGTATCTCAGTGTAGTAAGAGAAAGTTTATTCACACGTGACTTAATTATTTGGAGAATGCTTATAGTCGTGGAAGAGGATCTAAATTGGGATACAAACCGAATATACAGATTAGAAGGAGAGAAATACTTTCTGGCTCAAAACCTGAATCCAAGCTTTTTGAACCTGCTGAAGCTATGGATGAAATGTGTTCATGCCAGTTAAGGTTATCTTGAAAAGTAACGCCAACAAGATCGAATGACTTATTGTTCTGGAAAACTTGGCCGCGCATATGTAATGAATGAGCAGCGGCAGACTTTTTTCGCGACAGCAAACACTACTGTGTTTTGGACAGGTTAAACTGAACAAGGTTTTTGGCGTCACAATCCAACATTAGATTAAGGTCTAAATCAGACTTAGAGACTGGTCTGAGAAATTGAATGTTATAGTGAAGGGTACTGTCGTCAGCACAACTACAGATAATATTGAGAGAGATGATTGTTGACGCGAAAAAAAAACAGAGTTGGTGGCAGTACATTAAGAAAGACGTTTCTTTGTCTCTAACAAAATGTCTTTGTCATTAAAAAATATCGATTTTAAATATGATGTAAGAAATATCTATGTATATTGTAACAAACAAATATTTAAATAAGTTAAGCAAATCCTCTTTTTATTAATACACCCCATTTTTGATTCTACGATATGTTTATTACCTGTAAGTTTGTGTTTTTTAATTATGAAATGATAAACCAGCGGTTTCTAAAATAAAAGAGCATTACTTTCTTACCAGTTGACAACTTACTTTTGTATAATAATATAAATAGTTAGTAAAGAAGACGTCACTGTTTGAAAATAAAATATTAATTGTTAAATAATTACAAGGAAAATTTAACGTATTAATTTTAGACGCATTGGGTTGGGTTTTGTAATCAGAAATGTAGAACTTTATTTATTATATTTAAAAATCTTGGTTAATAATTTTACGAAGCTCAAACGTAAATTATTGAAAGCTCCACATCCCAATGTCTTAATAATCTTGATTTTAAATGACCCATTTTATCTCAAAGACGGGCTATTTAATTTTTACTTGAGATTGATAATGGGCAGCTTAAATAAAACTCCTTTGTAGAGGATAAAATTTTCTAACCGAACGATGCCTAAAAAAAACCTTTTTATGGCAAAATAAACGCAAAAACAAATTTAAATTAATCAGAAATTCGCATGTTTTTTCCCCCTTTTTCTTTTGATTTTTGTCCACATAAATACTCCCCAGAAAGAAACTGTGGACAAAAATAATAAAAAAAAACAAATGCGATTTTATCTTTTAAGTTTGTTTTTTGCATATATTTTGCAAAAAAACTTGTTTTTTAACATTAAAAGTGTCATTCCGATATTTTTTTAAAGATTTTTACACATTTTTGTCAAAAATGCACAGATTTCAAAATAATTTGAAATTTTTAAAATAATGACACTTAACCTTGTTTTAAAAAATGCATTTAATAAAATTAATAGAATTTTATATATTTTTTTATATTTAGGTGCCCAAGAACCATACCATATCATAAAATTGCTCCTACAAATTTGTTTCTTATTTAAAGTAATACCTATTACCCTATAGGTTTTAGTGGTAATTTTAAGTCTGAGTATTTTTAATAAAAATGTTTTATTTTTTCTCCGCTTTTAATTCTTTTGTTTGTAATGCCTTTATTAGGATTTTGTTTACTGACCTTTTATTTCTTTACATTATTGCTGTAAACATATTTTGATGCAGCCAATACCTTTTTTGTACCCATTAGAAAGAAGGCCAAAAAGCAAGTCTTTGACTGTTTTAAATTGACAAAAGACTAATGGTTCAATAATAAGTTAAAAACTTTGGGCCGGGTAGTGGTCACAAAATGGGGCGATAGGAAAAAAATCTTTACTAATTGTAAAAACTTGCAAAAGCATTAATTTCTTTAAAATTTAGGTATATATTTACTATAACTAAGACTTTAATTTTGGTGACTATATTGTAGATTTTATAAACGGTGTACAAAATTTAAAATTAATGAGGTTTTGTTTAATTTTTTTACAAATAACTGATTTTTCTAAACTAACCTATTTAAAATATGTAGTACCCCTAAATAAGCAATTTTATTCCAAAGCAAATAATAAGGTGTCCCAATTAAAAAAGGTAACTTTGCGTTATATCTTTAAAACTATAACTGATAAAAGCAATTAAGTACGCTACTGGATTCTACGTAAAATTCTTCATAAATTTGTTATTTACCATTTTTTTGTATCTTTACTAAAAACCGCCCTAGAGGATGTACTGAAATCGTCAATATTTAAAAAAAGCCCTGTATTTCTGACACGAATCAAGTTAGCTGCAATCCTTTTTCACCGTTGCAATCGTTTTGAAAACCGAACTTGAGAACGTGCCATCAGATTTACTCTATTTTTGTAGTTTTCCCAATTCCTTAAAAATCCATTGAAATGGTGCCACGTATATGTATTGGCAAAATTGACTTTTAAAAAAGGAAAAATATAAGATTTTGTAATTTCTTATTTCAGATGAATAGTATATTTTTAAATTTTTTTGCGTATTTTTTTAAGTTAATAAATAACATATTAAAAGGTAACTATGAGAGTACAAAGGCTTCTTACATAGACGATTTTTTCGTCTATCTAACAAGTTAGCATAAAAAAGACACAGTTTTATATAATAATTTTCCCAAGATTTTAAACCAGTAAAATTAATTTCTGTTGTTAAAATTAGCTTTAAATTTCCTAAAAATGGCTGCTGAGACAAAAACATTCTGCTTAGATATTTATTCGTCTTTCAATTATTTATTTTAAATAACGTTTAAATTTGACACTAATTAGTCCTTCAAATTTAATAAAAAAATCATGCAGAATCGCTTGCTAAAATGACACCTGTGTTCTGAGGAAGTTAACATTTGTTTTTAATAAGTTAAAAATGCAATATTCGGGGAAATAAAAAAAACCTATGAGATATTGTTTCTTTTGATACAATTTTATGCCCATTTTTAATGTCTGATCTGATGACATTTGTTTTTCACTATTTTTGTGAATTAAAAAGGAACTTGAATCAATAATACTTTATTATACTACTTTTATAATAATATTTGCCTTTTTTACTTTGTTTGTTAAAAATTTAAAATTAGGACTGAAAAATCTCAACATAAGTAACACGAAGTTGAAATAACCTTTCCACATTTACAAATAAATAAAAATTATTATATTGTTTTAAATAGTAAACCAACAACGACCAACCCCTCCCTGCAGGTACAAATAGTTATATATATGCAGACGACAGGGCAATTACAGGACAAGGAAAAACATTCGAGGAAGTAGAACAATGTCTCAGTGAGGCCCTAGTAGAGCTAGATCTCTTCTACCGGAGTAACCAGCTGAAACCAAATCCAACGAAAACACAAAGGTATGCATTTCACCTTCGGAATAAGCAGGCCGACAGAAAACTACAGATCGAATGAAAAGGGGTACTACTAGAGCATTGCCCTAGCCCCAAATACCTGGACGTAACACTAGATAGGGCGCTAACATACAAACGGCACTGTCTCAACACCAAGCACTGAACAGACTGCGTACGGAGGCAAACTTTAAGCAAGATCTGAGAGTACCTTTAATAAATGGGGCTTACATGTGAGACTCCTCAAAACATCTGCGAATGCGGATGTACTTACACAACCTAATATATTATATATATTATAAATTCCATATATTACACCAATACTCAAGACCTCATGCAAAATCCAAATATATCAGACTCTGAACCGTTTCTGGAACAGAAATTACAAGATTTATGTCTGATTTGTATTGAAAGTATTTGTGCAATGTAAACACTCTTTTCCCATATATGACATCTAAAAATAAAGAAATGATCTTTAGAACACAATATAATTTTTTTAAATTACATATATTAAACTATATAATTTAATAAATATAACAAATTATTACATTCCTTTAACTAATTGATTTACGTTTTGATGATTTAATGTATAACACTTAATGAAAGAAATATAAAGAAAATTATATTTAACCTACAACAATAGCTACGCCAATCCCGTACGATAAAATTTGAATTTTTTAATGATTCCATTTAGTTTGGCAACCGATCTCAACTTAACATTTCGGCATAATATTTCGAAATATTTCAATGCATATGTATTTAAATAATACATACAATTTAAAATTAAATATTAAATTTATTTATAAATATTATATATGAATAAACAAAAACATATATATATTATAATATATATATATAAATAATATTTATATTATAATTATATTATGTATATATAAAATGTATATTGATTTATGGGCTAAATAAATGTAATTTTGATATTTTACAGCTAAAAATCCTAAAAAATCAACGTTGCCGTAGGTGACTCAGACTTCGTACTCTCACACACACACATATGCATGTTAAGGACTAAAATAATATTAAATATGTGCAAAATTTTTGCTATTAAATATACCGTCGTATTCAAAAAATATTTAAAAAAATTGTTACATTTGTTTTAGTAATACTTGAAGTCTTTAGAAAATCTACGACAGTGACAAAACCGTAGTTATATTCTTGTATTTTTCCGCTGAAGGTTATTTTAAATATTAAAAAGAAAAAATGTGAAAGGACCACAAACGTTAAAGCTAGTTTACATTTATTTACTGGAATGGTAAATACTATTTACATTTTTTATAGGGTCAGGTGTTCTGAACTTTAATTTGATCTTGAAATAATATACTAATTATTGCTTTCTGGGTTTTAAAATGCAGCAATATATATATTTTTTTTGCATAAAAAAAAATTAACAAGAAATTACTTTTAGAATTCCTGTATAAAAATCTAAGTGTGGAAATTGTCAGTTGGGGACCGGTATATACAGCAGATGAATTTGATAGAAGATCTAAGGGTAAGTTTAAGCCAAAAAATATCAGGCCTACCCGGTTCGAGGTAAGAAAATCTAGCACAAGCCAGGTCGTTGCAAATGCCAGTGGGTCGAAAAGATGAAATAGGTTCGTTACCTGGAAAAGGAAGGTGGTTGCTTGATGTTTTGGAACTTATTTGGGTTTCGGTAAGAAATAGTATGTGGGGTTTAAAAGATTGAAGATAATGGTACACAAAGTTTACGTTGGAGTTGGGACTGCGTTATTAATTTTTTTATTCAGTACCTTCGCTACCTCTTTCTTTATACCTGCATTTTAAAGCATGTTGAAGTTTGATGTCTTACTAAAACGGCTACCTGCATTTAGTCGACAAAAAGTTTTTTTTTTTTTTTTTTTTTTTTTTTTTTTTTTTTTTTTTTTTTTTTTTTTTTTTTTTTTTTTTTTTTTTTTTTTTTTTTTTTTTTTTTTTTTTTTTTTTTTTTTTTTTTTTTTTTTTTTTTTTTTTTTTTTTTTTTTTTTTTTTTTTTTTTTTTTTTTTTTTTTTTTTTTTTTTTTTTTTTTTTTTTTTTTTTTTTTTTTTTTTTTTTTTTTTTTTTTTTTTTTTTTTTTTTTTTTTTTTTTTTTTTTTTTTTTTTTCTTGTAAACATAAAAATGTTAATTTGATATCAAACTCTTCATTTAGGTTCTCAAATAAAAAGTTTTATTCAAAATTGCAGTTATTGTAATTGTTGTGAATTTAATGGCTATTGAGGTTAATTTCATATTATTATGTAAGTAAAAATACCGGGCATGTTATGCGATTACTTTAAATGTTCATGTTATCGTTTAATGTCGTACTAAAACGGCTACCTGCATTTAGTCGACAAAAAGCAGCCTTTATCAGTGTCGTTTTGCTTTGTAATTTTAAAGAAGGTGTTTTTCTCATATTGGGTAGATCAAATGTGAATAATACTACAAATTTTTAATAAATTTTACTCAATTAATGTAAAATATCCTGGTTTTCTTAAAAAAAAATATATTAAAAAATATATACTACTTATAAAGAAAAACAATAAAAATAATAAGCAAAATTTAAAAAATGAGCAAACGTTGTTAACGATTTACTGACCAATTCCATCTTTTCTTTCTCGAAAAGCATTAGAAAATTAGCTTATGTTTATAGAAACCAGAAGGTAGCACACAATTTTTTGAACTTGGTATTCTAAAATGCACCTTATAATATCGTCGTTGAGTTTCCTTTGTATGGAAAATTATAACACCTTGTCCTTAGTTTTATGCGTAGAGTATCCCTTAAAATATTGTGCCTTATTCAGACACCCTATACAGTTTTCTAATTTTCCATTCAATGTCTTAAAAAAACAACATAAATTTAATTAAAATAAGTTAATATTGCCATTTAGTCCTTCAATAAATCCGTTTTTGCAAGGAAAAACATTTAAAAATTATCCATAAACATATATCATACTTTTACGATCAATGCAATATTTGCGTCAGATAAGTGATATGATATATCGCCGGTCGTGTATTGTGAAAAGTGGTTTTCGCTTGATTTATTCCGTATTTCGCTGGATGTTTTTATTTTATATTTAATTAAACACGAAATAAATACTTTTAAAATACTTCTGTCCAGGTTACCGCAATAGTTTGATTAATCATTCGATAATAAATGTATTAGCTCATTATCTAAAGTACTTAATTGGCAGTTGGCATAAAAAATATATAAATATGCAATAAATAAATAAAATAATGTCTTAATAAAATAAGTTTGAATCTGATAGTTACAAAAAGTTATTATTCCCAAAGCTAAATAGTATATTACATACCAAGGTGGAAAGTGTTTCATTCTTGTCGAGAGAAAAGGGTAATTTAGCGAAGAGCATAGCGCCGAGATAAACCATATCTCAAAACAGCAATGAAACTTTTTACCAAGGTTTGTATACTCTTTTATTAAAAACCATTATTTTTACGTATAAATGAAGTTTTTTGTGACAAATATAGCTGCGTGAGAAACATATAAGCAGAAGCTTTACCACACTGAGAAAAAATGAGCAGCAAAGTTCTTACTTAACGTTGGCTTACTTGGGATTAACAGTTTTTTATCTACCAGTAATAGGTATCTACTAACCGTGGTTGCGTTGTCGACGTGTAACAAATAAGGTTTTTTTACCAAAAATATTTTATTGACCATAAGTGCCAGAAGTAGAATTTTAACTGTAGTAAGACCAAATATATTGAATGTATTTGTAATTTGTAATAAGTTAGTAGTTTACTTGTGGGTAATAAACGTTTTTTGTGGTAAATAGGAATTTTACTACCATTAGTAGGTATTAAATTACGGAAGCTTTTTATTAGTTAATCTTGCAATTATATCCCATTTCGTTTAGTAAAGGTCTACGAAAAACCATTAGATGTAGACATAGGGTTAAAAGTCACTTCCGCGACCGTTGCGCCAAACGAACGAAGTACCAAATTTTGTGAATTGTGTAATTAAAATAACGTAACGTGTGAAATGTAAAGATCGCGAAACTCTTTTCTACTCCGTGCTTCGTCTATGCGTAGTTCCTTTTAATTTGGTTTGTGGAATACGTCTAAAGTGATTAAGTATGTAGTGTATTTTAAATGTATACCAAATTTAACTTTTTTCGACTGTTAAAATACACCACATCATCTCTAAGTGTTATCGCAAATATTTACATCGGTGTTAAATCCACCAGGTATAAAGTCAAACTAATTAGTTTATAAACTTATTAATAATTCCACACTTTTAAAAAAGATTCCTTTTTGTGCCCACCGACAAGATGTGGGGGAATTCTTTAGGACAAAGGCGGGAAATCTTTACATCTCACAGCATCCGACTACGTGCTAGAGCGTGTACAGTGTGTTTGCTAAACCTCCATGTCCGCGGAAAAGCGCGCGCCGGCGTTCGTCATGCTCCCGATGTCTTTGATTTAATGTTTTACGTCCGCTTTGCGTTACTGTGAATGGAAGTTCGAAATCGGACATGTTCTTGGGCGTGCCAGAACCCCACGGACTTTCCGCAGAAGCTCCGACACTTCCCACGCTGGTGCCCCTAATACTAAGTGTTGATGGTCTATTATTTTTGGTGATTGACCTAAAGTGGCGCCCATGGGCTGTTCGTCCTTGTTTGGTGAATATGGGGAGGAAACCGCCCTTTTAGTGGGGCTCCCAGCTTTTCCATGAAAAAGAAGAACTCCTTCGATTCGCATCCAGACTATCTGCAGGGACCGTCAATCCTGAACGTGGCAATGTGCAAAAAGTGGCGCCCACATCCTGATTTGACGTCAATGTCATTTCCGGCCAATTTTAACTCTTGACCGTGAATACATTTTGGACTTATTGGTCTTGAATGAAAGAGGAATCTTCTACGAAGTCTCTCTCAACATTTTAAAACAACTAAATATTTTTTTAATCTTAAACTTTAATCGGTTACAAACAACAGTATAAATCTATATCAGATCTTTAGGGCAATTAGGCTTTAAAAGTGAAATCTTTTTAGCAAACTCTATACGCGGAAAGTCCCAAGTTCCCGTAAAAAATCCCGATAAGTTAACCATATTACTTTCTGCCGCTTACACAAGCAAAATTCCCGTATCCCGTAAAAGCCTCTACACCAATTACCACGGAGCCTCGCTTTTACCGGGTCCACTGGCCACCCCCTGCTGTCCGAGCAGAACAATAAATAAGAACTGCTTCTTACAGGGAAATCACGATTTACTCGCGAAACAAATTAAATACTTAACTCCCTGGAATTTTACACTTACTACGAACTTAACCCGTATATTACTATTAAAACGATTTAACAAAGCAAACAACTAATGTTCCTTTTCTCCCACATATTTAAGTCTCGTGTAGATAAACTTCTTCTTAGCACATTTCAGACACTTAGGCCTTAGCCTTCGTGGACTGTCCCAAGATATAAAAAAAAAATCAAAACGACGCAATGGAGTGATTTTAACATCATTCGGGTTTGTGCCATTATAGATAGCGTGCGGTGAGAAATGTTTATACACTAGCACAATAGGCCCATTTAGTAGTTTTTTTTTTATTTGTTAATTGGAAAGATCGTACAATTTTATGGTTCTCTGCAAAAGGAAAAAAAAATTGTGTCCTCTAAATCGCTTAAAAAAATGCCAAACTCCGCGCGTTCGCCCGTTCACGCGAGCCGGCTGTGACGTCACTGCATGTGAGAGCAGCCCGGTATCGAAATAGTCGCCGCGCGCCGGTCGTGTTGTATGAACTACAGAACTACTGTATTTTTAGCGGCTCATAGTTTCTTACTGTGGCGGTGTTTTAATATCCTCATTATCAATATTATCGTATTAACATGGAAGATAGTAAACAAAAGAAAGGGTATAAATATTGCATTGTTCCCAAATGTGAAAGTACTAGTGCCAAGACCCCTAAAAAAACATTTATTTCTCTTCCTCGAGGCGTAAAGGCCAGAAAGCAATGGCAGACAGCAATGAAGCGGGATAAACTACTTAGCAATAAATCGACATTTTTTGTCTGTGAAGATCATTTCAACGTAAGTAGGTTTAATTTATTATGTAATTATAATCATGTATTAAAAGTCCAACATATATTTTAATGCACGGTTGCGGATTGTTGACAAAAAAATACTTTTCACGTTGAGATAATCATTTTTTGTTCACAAGGAATAAATTTTGGAAACTATCTTTATTTTCAACTTGTAATTGCAGTTATGAAATTTCATTTTTTTATGTATATGAAAATATCCTATCTTAGGGTAAAAATTATAAAAAATTGCGAAGAATTTTTAAAATTTAAAGTTTATATTTTAGGCAATGATGTTATTCAAAAAAGTTTTTTCTGAGAAAAAAAGTTGTTTAAAATTGAAAAAAACGCTTTTCAGCAAATTGGGGTAAAAAATTCTACAGAGCCTAAAAATAAACTAATCAGAGTTTGTTACATACAGGATGTTATATAAAACAAGAACAGATAATGATAAGGGGAATGTTCGATCTAAACAAGATTTTGTTTATAAACTGTCTCAGATTTTATCTAGTATAGCTATAATAAGAAACTATATTATTTTTCAAATCATAGATTTAAAAAAATATATTTTTCTGTTAACATATACAGGGTGAATATAAGACAAAATATGGGTGTCCCAAAGAATCTTATTATAGTTTAATTTAACTGTAAAATTATTATTTCTATAGTGCCAATGTATTAAAAGGACGATAATAAAAATAAATAATCTTAAAAATTTTCGTGTTCATCACAATGTATTATTGGTTATTTTAACTTGGTATACTTATTGTCTTAAATTATTCTTTTTAAAAAGCAAAAGTAAATGATTCAAAAAATATTGTAGATTAGTTTTTGGTCCATTTGTCCGCTTGTAAAGCCCATACCTACTATATTTTATATTGATTTTTTTGTATTCTGAAGTAATAAATAAATCATGTATTTTATTTTCAGTTGGAAGAAGACATGGAAAACTACATATACTTCAAACTCATGGGAAATGTTAAGATAAAAATGAAACCAGGCATTGTGCCACATATTTTCGACTGTCAAGTAAGTCGAACCGAAGCTCATACTCATAAAAGTCGAGGTGCATTTCTGAAGAGGCAGCGACAAACTATTATTGAGGATCTAGAAAGCCCAAGTACATCAAAAAGAAATCGGGGAGACATTGAAAACGTATATAAAGAAACAGATTCAACAAGAAATAGTTCAGACACCTTCGAAGTGAAAAGATGCTCTAAAGCAATTCAGGTACACATTAAACCCAAACTGGTTTCAAAAGAAGTTCAGTGTAGCCAAAAAAATCTTCAGAAGATGCCTTTCGAAATGAAGACACACTCTACTTCACTAACTCCTTCTAGTTGTAGTAGCAGCACAGCACAAGAAACATCATCTGGATCATTTCAAATCACATCAGATTCAAGTTTCGCTGAAGTGCAGCCAGTGTGGAACAAGAAAGAATATGTCGAAAAAAGGGCAATATTCATTATAGAAAAAAATTCGAAACTTTACCTGGGAATACCTACGGACTCGTTATTTTTAATCGAAATGATCTCTTTGAAATGTCAAATTGATAAAACTGAGGTCTATATAACTTTAAAGAAAATTAAACTTAATTTGCCTTACCATGTTTTAGCCGACGATTTTTGTAAGTCAGTCTCATCTATATGTCTTATAATTCAAAAATGCATTCCAAAAATATCAAGTTTTTTTGAAAAGTTCATTCAGTGGAAGCGCCTTTTAGAAACTAGAAAATATCTTCCCATACCGTTTCGAAAAAGATTTAAAAATGTTCAATGCATTATAGATTGCTTTGAAATATCAATTCAAAAGCCAAGTGATCCAGTTTTACAAAGTCTTTCTTGGTCGGAATATAAAAAGGCTAATACAATGAAATATTTAATAGCTTGTACTCCGGATGGTCTAATCTCCTTTGTATCGAGTGGTTATGGTGGGCGCATCAGTGATAAAATGATCGTGGAAGAAACAAAATTTTTAGAACTATTGGACGATGGAGCGCATGTAATGGCAGACAGAGGCTTTAAGCATATTGATGAACTTTTAATTAATAAAGGCAACATTTTAGTGAGACCTCCTTCTGTTTCAGCCAAAGAAAAAAGCAGCAAAGAAGAAGTGAAGTACTCTAAAAAAATAGCGAGTCTACGAATTCACGTTGAGAGGGTAATTTCAAGGGTGCGGGAATTCAACATATTGGGACCACATGCCTGTGTTAATGTAAATTTAATAAAATATTTGGATGATATAGTTATTATCGCTAGCGGTATAATCAATGTACAAAATTATTTAATAAAGTAGACATGCAATCGTAATAAAAGTCATTAAATTTTATTCAATATAGTTTTCATCCAAAAATTTGTTGTTTGCAGAACATTTTACTTACAAAACGTTTATTATAATCGTATGTTTCGTAATAATACATTAAATTTTCTCAAATACAGCTTTTATCCAAAAATGTATTATTTGGTCAAGCATTTTACTTACAAAGCTTTTATCATAATCGTATGTTTTGAAAGAGATTTTTTTATTTACTTCAAAATTTGGATCAGATACAACAAAAATTGCTGTAGGTTTCTTGGCGAGGTACATTTGCATTTGAATCTGATAATGATATTTTGACGTAATATTGCCATCTTTATCGATATAATTTTCAACCGTTCTTTCTAATGTAGGTGACTTGATTTCTACCACACAGTCATCAGATATAGCATCTGGAGAAGCACCTATCATTGGATATTCTCTGGATAAAAAAAGTCCTGCTTTCTTAAAGGTTTTCGAAACCTCTTTTGAAAGAATTTTAAGAACTTCCTCCTCTAAATCCAATCCTCTCTTCATGGCTTCTGTTTGGAAAAATTTGGCTCCCAAAATATTTTCAACAAGAACACCATCATACGTATTGCACTTAATGACTTCATATGCCTTTGATGCTGTTATTCGCCCATAGCGCATTTCCTTCCAAACGGGACATTTGCTTTGTCCCCGCGTTTTTTTCTCAACCTCTTTCAAAATATTTTCCGTCATATGTTCTATACAAAAATCTCTAAAACAAGCATATTCAAATTTTTGGCTTCCAAATTTGCTTGTAAACTCGTTTTTCAGCCAGTAAAGTGAAGCTAACTCGTGTTTTTCTTTTATATAATATCTAAGTGTGCTATTTTTCACGCCTCTTTTTGTCGCTTCACTAACATACTCCGATAAAGTATCACCCATGTTCATTCGGGCATGTTTTTTCTTAAAATCGGCTGTGGTTATAAACTTTTTTGACATTGTTGCGCCTGATAGTAAAGATTTCTTCCAATAACAAACCGTTTCCGTAGGAGACGGCTCCTCACTCCTACGATGAAGCCACATAAGAAAAGCGATGGCATGTTTACATCCGCCTTCTGAAGCGGCACAATCATAACATTTAACATCCTCAACTTCTTTTTTGCTTTCTAATATAGTGCAACTAACTTTATAGCATTTAGAATTTAGTTTATGTTCTGGCGTAATTCGGGCCTTTACAATACATTTCGTGCTTTCTCTTCGCAACTGGACATAACCTATAGCATTGTCCCCGTAACTTTGTCTTGCAGATCTGAAACGAACAGTGATATAATCTCATAATAATGTGAAAATCTTCTTAAAACAATATGAACTAGTACTTTATTACCATATAGGATTCCTTTTTATTTTTTATAATATATATTTATATCTATGAAAATTATTATGAGCTAAATTTTTAACTATACTTCTGATATGGGTATTATATTATTTTGGAGTATATGAACATAATTATATTGGGAATACAATTATAAGAAGTTAGTCAAATAGGCATAACTTATATTGAAAGTTACTTACCTCAGCATTTTAGTTCCACTCATTTCTGCACTAATAAAATCATGACATTTATTAAAGTAGTCCATTACCATGAATAAGTCTACTTCTGGCAAATTTGAAGAGTTTTTTTTTTAGTAAAATGTACCGCACATTGCGGCGTTTACATTGGCCTAGCTACTTGTACTAGCTTTAAAAGTACTATCCTACCAGTAAAGTATGCCCAGTCTATAGGCTAGTTGGCGTCTACACACAAATATTTTTTCAATACTAGTATTCAAATTATTTAGTAGCACTCTTGAATTTGATGTCGTGATACAATTATGGCACTGCCAATCGAAAATTTGGGTTTAAAACTAATTCAAAAAAAAAGGTAACAAAAGTTTGATTCTAAACAAGAAATTAATATATATATGGAGGAAGTTTTACCAGAAAAAGATTGTGGGTTAGAAAATGGATTAGTAGAAGAAATACAGAGGAGCATCTGCTTTACTTTTAAAGGAACTATCGACAGAGGACCCGAGGAATATAGATTTGTGTTCGATTAACCCCCAAAAATTTAAACTCTGCTATCGATGATTTCACCTGAATTCAACGTTCTGATACTCAAATGAGAGATGCAATACCAGCTCGTGTAAAACAGAAGTAAATTTAATTTTTGGCTACAGGAAACAGTTACAGAACTTTCAGCATTTGTTTCCGTTGCAAAACCCACAAATCAATATTTATACCAGAAGTCTGTGATGCAATTTTCGAGGCGCAAAAAAGATTTTATAAAAGTAAGTATAAAGTATTCATATATTCTTTTTTTTATTATATTTATACCATAAACAATAAAATATCTTAATCCTTTGTTGGCCTGTGCAACAAGTCTGTGAAATAATTGGTATTTTCATGGAAATGGGCATGCTGGAAGAAGTCTGGGTGGAGGGTTCCTGAACTACGGAATAATTAGAAGCAGAATACGTATAATTATCAACGTCAACTGATAACTGCTTGCCGAAGAACTTCTTGAGAGGATATTGCCATAATGCGGTACCGGTTCAGTGTTGCCTGTAATTCATTCTCGCATTGCGGAGGTGAAGTGGCTTTTTTTCAAGCTAAGTGCCAAATATCTTCCAAACGTTTGAATTCATCTTCCTCGGTTGTCCAGGAATCGGAGGTAAACTCCAAACTCGCAGACAAATTTTGGAGACGTCTTTTTTCCCAGTGGAGGAGCAAGTGCGTGGGATAGATTGTTTGATGTTGTGAGGGGTACATGATTCAGTAACCCCTGTTTTGTTTATTTGGGCATCATTATCTAACTCTGTGTTTGGTAACATATCAGCGGTTCCTTCATCGCCATGCAGTTCTGTTTCATTAGATTTATTCTCTTCACTGTATTGAGAATCCTGAAATAAAAAATAATTATTAACAGAATAGTATTAAATAGTAAACCTCAATATCCCGTGACATCATTATAATATCCCGAAATTTATTTTTAGGTTCCTAGCCTTACAGAAGAGTGGAAAGAAATTGCCCGCGGTTTTCAAAATAGATGGAACTTTCCTATGTGCTGTGGAGCCATCGACGGCAAACATATATTGATTCAAGCACCGCCACACTGTGGAACCGAGTTTTTTAACTACAAAGGTCATAACAGCGTTGTTCTTATGGCCGTTGCAGACCATAATTATTGTTTTACATATATCGATGTTGGCTGCAATGGAATCGTATCAGATGGAGGTGTTTTCCAAAACTGTTCTTTGTATACAAAATTAGAAAATGGTATACTGCCAGATGGACATTGTTTAGTCGCTGATGACGCGTTTCCCTAAAAGTATATTTAACTAAACCATATAATAGCGTACCTCTGAGCAAGGAAGAAAAGATTTTTTTAAATTTTCGCTTAAGTAGATCAAGACGCATAATTGAAAATGCATTCGGTATTTTAGTTAGCAGATTTAGGATTTTTGACAAGAAAATATCGTGCAGTTTATCAACTACAGACAAAATTGTTAAAGTTGCTTGTGCTCTTCATAACTGGCTAAGAAAACTGCCCCAACTACCTATTTTCCGACGGGATCTGTTGACGAAGAAAATATAGATACAGGTGAAATTATTCAGGGAAATGGAGATCTGAGGCACAAAACCTAAAATTAATTTCAAAACCTATTTCGGGGTACAAATCATCCAGGCTTGCCCGAGAATTTAGAGACCACATCAAAAGGTACTTTAATAATGAAGGTGCAGTACCATGGCAGGAAAGCAGAATTTATTAATTATATAATGTTCATTAAACCTCCTAATTAAGATTTTTTTATTTATTTTAGTTCAACTCACTACATAACCATATTAATTCAAGTCGTCATAGACCAGGTTCGATAATTTTTGAAACCAACAAAAAATAATAGTAGAATGAAACCCATTGGAAAAAAAGAGAATATAGAAAAAGTTGTAGGTAATAAAAAGATCTGCAACTTTTGTATTTACACTTTCTTTACATAACCTCAAAATTTAGGTGAAAAATTCAAATAACCAAGATTTTGGTTTTTTATTTTTATCTTTTACAAAAAAAAAAATCACAAAATTTGGTAAATACTTGCCTTTTTATGTCCCAAACACACTGTAACTTTTTTGATTTAAAATATTTATTTTTTCACCTTATTTTGACTTAATATCGAAAAAGCACCCTAATTTTCAATCGAAAATTCTCCCGTCAAAATATCTGTTTTTTTAAAAAAAGTCGGTGGGCTTTTTGTTTGTTTAAATCTCTTCTTTCTGATGATGTCAAAAAAATATACATTACTATGGTAAATGTTCTCAGAAAATGCAAAGAAACGAAAAAAACTCGAATCCGAAATTTTTTTATAACAACTCTTATAGCATGTTTTTTGCAATCTTTACGTTTTATGGATTTCAAATTTTTTGTTTATCAATGTAACATGGAATCTTACGTTTTTCGAGTAATTACAGTGTAAATTTTAATAAATAGCTCAAAATTGTACATAATTATTAAAAAAAAATCGGTCTCGAGTTTTTTTTTCGTTTCTTTGCATTTTCTGAGAACATAATGTATATTTTTTTTTCACCATCAGAAAGTAGAGATTTAAACGAACAAAAAGCCTACCGACTTTTTTAAAAAAGCAGATATTTTGACGGGAGAATTTTCGATTGAAAATTAGGTGCTTTTTCGATATTAAGTCAAAATAAGGTAAAAAAATAAATATTTTAAAACAATAAAATTACAGTGTATTTTGGACTTAAAAGGTAAATTCTCACCAAATTTTGTGAATTTATTTTTATTTTTGTAAAAGATAAAAATAAAAAACCAAAAACTTGGTTATTTGAATTTTTCACATAAATTGTGAGGTTATATAAAAAAAGTGTAAAAACAAAAATTGTAGACCTTTTTATTACCTACAACCTTGCCATTTAACTTTTTTTCATAGGACTTATAGTTTTGCCGAAAATCGAGATAAACCGTTTTTTACCCTTAAAACTCCCCCCACCCCCTTCCCGACCTCAGATCGCCCGTAAATTATTTTTCCTTTTATTTTTGTTATATTCTCTTTCTTTTCCAATAACTTTCATCCTACTATTATTTTTTTCACTTTTACCATTTCCAAAGGCCTAGCCATAGTCTATCAAATAATAAATTAGATACAAATAAAAAATGCTACTTACCAAATTACTTTGTGTGGATCGTTTTTCTTTGGTTATTCTCAGAAATGCATCCATGATTTTAAACCATTTCATGGACGGAGAGTACACATCATCCCCACCCATTCCAGATTTAATTGATCTCTCAATTTTTTGTAATTCTTGACTATAAGTATTGCGCAAGTTTTTAATTTTAGTTCTAGCTTCCGCTACTGTAAATCCTTCAATGTTTAATTCGTCAACAATTTTCTGTAGCGCTGCTAATCGCATTTGATTATTACGATATATGGGTTTTGTAACATTCCACAGACACTCATGTTCTCTATAAAGTTCAACAAATTTAATTGTTTCTCCTTCTGCCCACCGCATTTTAACAGAAATAAATCAGTTCTATTAAAATACTATATTTTATTGTTGTTTCACGTGGTCCTTAATACAACTACTATCTACTGGCACTGGCGCTAACTATCACAAAACTGTTTACATGCGGCAAGTAAGAGGTTAGTAGCGTGGACGGTTGGTAGTGGGGGACGGTTAGCATGCAAGTAAATAGCCTAGGAAGCTATTCACTTTCCTAGCCGGTCTGCTGGTACAAGTACTGGTGCAGGTTACTTAATATTTGGTTTACATTGGATTAGTACCTGTCTTGCAAGTTACTGGTACAAGTAACTAACCCATATACTATCCCAATGTAAACGCCGCTTTATTTTACCGACAGTAAAATTAAACAACTGTTTTAAATAAATTTACTGGCACGATGATCCTTTAAACGAAAGCGAAAAACGATTATCATACGCCAACTGCAATATACATACAGTTAGTACAGTATAGCACTGGCGGTATGCGGCGCGCTACGTGACGGCCTCACATGCAGTGACGTCAAAGCTCCTAAAGATTATGGTAAGGGCGGGCCATATTTGAAATGCTATATTTTCTGAATGGCTTATTTATTTGAACTAAAATTTTGAACCATTTTCTAAATTTCATTAAATGAGCCTATTGCCAATATACATAATTGTACTTCTCTGTCAAGACTCGTTGACATCATATAAAATAAAAATAATTTTTATGCGCCAAAATTTTTAAAATATTAATCGAGCTTCGTCGTTATATTCCAAAACTCGTTGGTATATTATATACTTTTTAAAACAAATAGTGAGGTACTTACGCTCTGAATCTGATGGTTCATAACCACAACTAACCACAACTCACTGGAGAAGGCTTGCGTATTTTTTTTCGTTTCTCTCCTTTTAAGTCGCGCCACCTCCTTCGATAGCTTTTTTAATTGACTCGTTACCACAGATTCTCGTCATATGAAGTAGAATCCGAATCATCTTCATCCGAGAAGACCCGTTTTCGAGACTTTTGCGCCGTTTACTCATTCTGACATGTGATATACGAAACCGACCGGAGCGACGTGGTTCCACCCGCACGCAAAAGAATAATGAAGTATCCAGGGTTGCGCACGGGAATGGTACAGCGGCGAGGGTGTTTTTGTCTGACTTTAGAATGCGTGGCTCCACCTGGCGGCGAAAGAGTGAACTACATAGTGATCTTGAAGGAAGAGGCGGGAAATATAATTAAATTTATATAAAAGACCAGACTTACCGGTCAAAGTTACATCATCCACTCCTTGTTTACTAAGTCGAGGCGATAACCCATCGTCATAATATTCCGATAACGCAATACTATTAGAAGATTCCGTATTAACAGCACCCTTCGATCTTGCAGCGGTGGCAATTAATTCGTTAAGTTGTTTTTGCAAATCATTTAATTTTGCTTCTAGCCCTTGACCGGGATCGGCCCCTTGAAGGGCTACGCGTACGACTCCGGCTATAACGTCGCTTTCTATGTTTCGGCATCGTAATAAAATTTAAACACCAACAATAATGTGCTCGAATCGACACACAAAGAAAGACCGATGCAACCAGGCGAAGTGGGGTTGAAGGAAAAGCGATAATTTTTTTATTTGCCTTAAAATGTGTTAGACTCAACGCAAAGCGAGGATACTACATATTTATCTTTTTTACGAAACGAGACGTAACATACCTATACTTTTAGAGCGCTTTCCTATTGGCAAAATGCACTGTGAATGTAATTATGTATAATTTTGTAATATTTTAAAAAAATAGTAACTAAAACCATAGGCGTGCGCAGGGTAAAGCTGGTGTGGGTTCCGAGATAATAATAATAATAATAATGAAGTGAATAAAACTATGAATAACAATATATCGATATTAATACATTGTTATTATAAAATTAATTAATAATAAATTAATAAGAATAAAGTCTTTGGAAAGTTTGGTAAATATTTATGAAATAATAACAAACCGAGGACATAATACATCATTTATTATAAAATCATTCTTCTTTCATAAGGTACAATTTGTTTAAATTCGTTTATCACAGTACTTATATCAATATTTGCGGCTAATTCCTGTTCCACAAATGGACCAGGAGATTTTCTAAACGTTCTTGGCGCATTGTGGATCTTAATTTTTTGATTTTACCATACTCATTTTCGCGTTCGCACGTACAACTCGTAACAGGAATTGTTGCAAATGTTTTACAGTTTTTTAAAATTTATGTACGTTGTACTTCTATCAAATTTAGAAAGCCACTGTAGCCAACCTTAACAGTTTGTTGGTAGATTTTGACCTTTTTTACTTTCAGCATTTTTATTTCGGCTGCTAATTCCGAAGCATTCAACTTAAAATGACTCGACAGAATATCAAAATCACTTCGTGTGAGTTCATCATGCCCTAAACCTGTTCGCAAAGCTTTGCCTACGCTATAAATAATACTTCTTGTGATAAAAAACAAAATAAATAATTTCGTCTTTTTTATCTTTGGCTTCGAATGAATTTAAATTAGTTCCTAGTTTTGTACTATTTTTGCGTTTTCTTATATTAGGAATGTCGATGGATAGTTGATTGCACTTATTTTTTGCTTTATTATAAATATTATCAAATTCTTTAACATCATTTCTTAATTCTTGCAATGCCAGTCCTAAATTTTTTATTTTTTCAACAGCTTCGCATAGGTCAATTTTCGGTGACTGAAGTGTTTTCCTGACAATGACAACAACTTGTAAAATCGGGTCCATTGTCTCCAAACAAATTATAAAATCAAAGAACCTAATTTGATTTAAAATAACTCTGCTGGTAGCTTTAGATTTTGCATCAGTTACATTTTCAACTGATTCCTCGATGGCTCGATTAGTTGTTCTTGTACTGCGGAGATGGCTTCTGCCCGACAAGCCCACCGAGTCTCCGATAACGATTTTAATGTTTTTAATTTAGAATCCGTTGATTGTATAATTTGTTCAAATATGAAATGCCTTTTACGACTTTCTTTAATATAATTGTAAATTAATTGAATTATACCAAAAAATCAAAAATTTTTGGGTTTTCTACATGATTTGTGCAAGCAGATACAAGGGATAAATTAAGGCAATGAGCATAGCAGTGTACATAAAGTAAGGATTTATCTCTTTGCACCGATTTTGTACTCCAGTCAATACACCTGACATTCTCGAAGCTCCATCAAAACAAACAGCTTCGACATTTTCCCATTCAATATTCTTTTCTTTAATACTACTATCAATGGTTTTGAGTATAGTTTTAGCATCCGTTACATTTAGGCATATTAAAGTAATAAACCTTTCTACTGGAAGAACACTTTCATACGGAATATAGCGAAAAACTATGGAAATTTGTTGATGGTGGCTTACATCTGAAGTTTCATCTGCAATGTTCGAAATAGTTTGCTCTCTAAGCTCACTTTTTACCTGTCGCAAAATAACATTTTTCAAAGAATGAATTATGTCATTTTGCATGCAGTTACTCAAATAATTACAGTTTTTCGGTGCGTTTTCTATATCATTTTTAAAATTTCCATCATACTTTTTTAAAAGTAGTACAATTTTTTAAAAAAGACCTTTTTCGTCACTTTCTTCCTATTCGTTTTGACCTCGAAGCGGTTTTCCACTCTTGACTAAAGTTTTAACTATATCAATAAGTTTGGTCATGTACTCAGTATTTTTTTGTCGGTCCTTTTCCCAAGCTTTCATTTCAGCCTCTTTTCTCTCTTCCAATTGGGTATCAATAGGTTTATTTATTAAAAAATGTTCCCAACTATTTACGCTTAAAATACGACATTTCGTAGTTTGATGTTTTTTGAACCTTTCGATAGCTTTGTTCCAGGATAAAAAACCAGATGATGTAAATGCGAGCTCTATTTGACTCGAAGTGGTGCTATCTTTTATTGCGAAACATCTGCAGGCAAAACAAAAATCAGCATCTTTCACCGGACTGTACTCCAACCATTTAAAATCTGCGTACCAATTCGATAAAAAGGATCTTTTTCTCGCATTTTTTTCTAATCCTGTTATTTTAATTGGGTAGTGCAGAAAATGCGGTTGATAAGGACCTCGAATTATTCTTGCCCTTTTTTCCAATCTTTCAGTGGGTAATTTCAAGGAAGGATCATCCAATTCGCTGTCACAGTTTCTTGAAGTAGCTGCATTTTCAAGTTCTGTAGAAAAAATATAAAAAAAATAACAAAATTAACTAAAAAGCTTTTAAATAAGCTGAATTAGGAGAATAACAAGTAGTTATAAATTTGATTTAAGCTATATATTTTGTTAATAAAAAGAATGTTTCATCCCACTAATATTTTACAAAATTTGTCTGTTCATGAAATAGGAAAAAAGTCACGAGTGTGCCATAAAATGACAAAAATGCACTCTTTCGTTGCGCAAATGTTATATACGATATTTTAGTGAAAAATACAAAAGTGTGCATTTTTGCCACTTTTTTACTATATCGCCTATTAAATTAGTTTCATTTTTTATTATCTCATTTTTTGTCAATAAAATATTAAAACTTTTCAAAAAGAGCTAAAACGTGAATAAATATGATCGAAGAAGGGTGAAAATAATGATTATATGTTAATAAAATAAATGTTGGCTAACATATACGTTTTCTACTCATTTTCAACTGATAATTCATTACATTTTAATATTTAAATAAAAAAATAAATCTATTTCTAATAAGAAAAAATAAAAAAAAAATAAATATATTTAATCGGTTCTAACCATTTGATCCTGAATCTGATTTTTTGACGAATTGCTAGGACGAGTGCTCGCTGCACTACTGCATGCCACAGAAACGTTCGCTTGAACGACTTCATTAATGTCGCTCTCCTCTTCATTTTTCTCATGGGCTGAAAAGTAAAAGAAATAATGCTGGTTGAATTTCAAATTTGATATTTAATATATTAAAATTAAAAACAAATTATAAGAAATAATGTAATTTAAAATCGTTAATAAAAAGAGTAAAAAAGCACTTACAGTTTAGTCCAGAGTCAATATTCCTTTCACCAATTTTATTAATTGGTCTGAAGAAATATGTAAGTTTTGAACGCTTAAGGCTTGGGCACACAGAACGCGGTCTGCCCGTGGCGGTCTGTACCGTCGCGGTCTAGCGTCTCGAAAGCGGTCATCGAACGTCACACAGAGCGCGGTCCTAGCTTAATTTCAGAGGCGGTCAATTCCGTTTGTGAGAAAAATGTCCGATTCCGAAGATGAAGTTTTGTTGCTTTACGCAATGGCAAAATCTAAAAAAAAGAAATTATGGGTACATGAAATTAACAAGAGAAGAGAGCAATACGGCGAGTACCACAGGTTGTGCAGAGAACTAGAAACACATGAAGACCGTTTTTTTAAGTATTTTCGAATGTCACGAGACTGTTTTGAGGAAATTCATGACCTAATAAGCCAAGGTATAATAAAATGTACTACAAACTGGAGGAGACCAATTTCTACAAGAGAAAGACTTGTAGTTTGCTTAAGGTATGTGTATTTCATATTAAATATTTTAAATCTAGAACAAAAACTGGTAAGATTTTTTATATTCCAGTGATTGGTTATCAATATTTGTGTGCGCACTGCGTTGCGTTGAACTGTGGTCATGTGGCATAGGTGAACGGTTTGGTATCGGTGCAGAATGACGATCAATATTCAAAATGTTCAAGCAGTTTTCAGATTCTCTGTAGCTGGAGAAGGTTGAAGGGTTTGTACAACCAACATGCAATGTGGTTGTATTATTTGCTGTACATTGATTACTGTAGTGACTTGAGTCATCGCAATTAGTTATATCAATCTGCGAACAGGTTGAGTTACTGGAAGCAACTGACAAACTTCTTAGTTGTTCTTGGTTAGCAAGCTCGTCCAATTCTGCCTCGGCAAAAAATGTCGCAAGCTTTATTTTCAGTGTGGCTTGTTTCTTCTTTGAAAATGTCTTAAATGTTTCCGCATAACTTAAGAAAAGGTGATCAATGGAATCATATGACTGTCTCTTTTTATTTTCTAAGTAACTTATCACTTTATCAACGTCGTCTGCTCCCTGCTTTCTTTTTTTATCTTTTGATTGAGTAGGCAAATTTAACTTCGACGTCGCCGGTGTTGAGAAAAATGATGATGACTGAGGAGGCGGTGATGTCTCTTGTTCAAGTTCGTTAGTGGACTCGCAATCGTTTAAATTTGGGGAGAATTGTAGAGAGGTTTCTTCCTGGGTTTCATCTATGTTCGTAAATGTTGAGCGTGAAGCTATCGTATCATCAAGAAAACTCATATGGTCACCCCATGGCCATTTTTTATATTTTTTGGCAGCTTGTCCTGTACTGCCTTTAAGAGTTTTTTTGTATTTCATATAGGAATCCCTCAAATTTTTCCATTTATTTTTGACCGTTACACCTAAAATATATATATTATATATGTAGTACTGATTGACTAATCAGACAATAATGTTTTATATTATATGGCCTTTTTTAGGTTTTTAGTTTGTAGATTTATATTTAAACGTGTTTTATAGTCGACGTAGCGTAACTTAGTATAAGACGTAATCCACAAATTAACGTAAAAGTAACGATTCGAAAGAGTCAAATTTAATGTCAAAATTGATTTATACAGGGTGTTTCAATAGTAAGGTAAAATATTCAAGGGGATGATTCTTTGGTTCGTTTTAAGAAAAAACTTTATATGGTCGTATGTTCTAAACGTCTTAAATTTTGAGATACGGGGTGGTAAAATTTTCAAAAAATTATCTTTATTTTATTATATCTATGATACCACTCAAAATATTTTAATAAAATTCGGTATAAAGCTACTATGCAAGCATTTTCTGATGTAAAACAATGCAAGGGGTCGCTCATTCCATTTCATGTGTTAATGCAGAGAAATGTTTCTTATTTTTTTACGCGAAAACCGTAAAAGTCGGAGGAAAGAAAATCAAGAGATAAAATTTGCTCAGAAGTAAATGGTAATTATGAAAATAATCTTTGTTGGGAGAAAAAGCAGTGGCGTACAATATTTTTCTATAAAAAATATTTAGTTGAAATCCCGCACGAACACCACTGGAAGAAATAAAAAAATTGTTGTACATCAGAAATTGCCTCCTAATGCATAGTATCTTCATATCAAATTTCATTGAAATATCTAGAGTAGTATCATAGATATAATAAAATAAAGATAATTTTTCGAAAACTTTATATTTATCTCAAAATCTAAGACGTTTAGGACATACGTCCATATGATTTTTTTTCTTAGAATGAACCCAAGAATCGCCACCTTGATTATTTTACCTTACTTTTGAAACACCATGTATACGCAAAATGTATGATTGAGTATAAACGTTTTATAAAAATTGCGTTATATGACTATATAATAGGATCACGTTACGACGACTATAAACTAGGCTCTAGGGTTTAGAGAAATAATTACTATATTTTAAAGAACCCTGCACGGGCTTTCTATGAATTTGGATCACGGTGGAATTAGAAAAGTTTTTGGGTATGTGTGTTATTATGCCGCAAAATAATTTTTAGATATCTGGCTACTGGAGACTCACATCAGACTATCGCATTTTCCTTTAGAATGGGACGTTCGACAGTGACCAAAATTGTAAAAGAAGTATGCAAGGAAATTTGGAACGTGCTGCATACTATCTACCTGTCAAATCCAACAGAAGAAATGTGGAGGCAAAACGAGATTGGCTTCAGAGAACTTTGGGGATTCCCCAACTGCGTAGGAAGCATCGATGGCAAACATGTCGCTATAAAATGCCCGCCCAACACTGGTTCAAATTATTTTTGCTACAAAAATTATTTTTCAATCGTCCTACTTGCAATTGTTGATCCGTTTTATAAGTTTAGTGTTGTAGATATTGGAAGCTATGGGCGACATAGTGACAGTGGAATATTCGAAAACTCCGTTTTTTACCGTGAATTTATTGACGGAAAAACTCTTCTGCCTCCCAAACCACTGCCCGGAACCACACATCCTATTCCCCATGTATTAATAGGTGATGAAGGTTTTGGACTACAAACATATTTAATGCGTCCTTTTCCTAGACCATCGATCGTGGACGATGTAAGGAAGAAAATATTCAACCTACGTTTAAGTAGGGCTAGGCGAGTCGTTGAGAATGCGTTTGGAATTTTAGTTCAGAAATGGCGAATTTTTTTACGACCGATTGATTTGGAGATTGAAGCTGTAATAGATGTTGTGAAAGCTACGTGTTGTATACATAACTATCTTCGAGTTAAACAGGGGACTACTGTTATGATGGATACAGAAGGTGGAAACGAACCCATGCGTGCATTTAATGCAACAAGACCAACGAATCGAAGAGCCACAAACGCAGCATTTGAAGTGCGAGAAAATTTTGTAGCCTATTTTAATAATTAAAAGGTAAAAAATACTACTCACTATTTTCTTCTAACTCCTGGCCTATCCTCTTCCATGTTTCATCCTTCAATAAAAGGTTTTTATAATCTTTGAGGCTTGTATCGTAAAGACAGGGAAAGCCACGAACTTTTTCAATCAAAATTTCGGTCTTGTCTCCCATTTTAATAACAAATCCACAGGTCGGCGGTACGAAAAATCTGTCCCGAAATACAACCGAAAACTGACCGTCGCGTTCTGCCGTCGGCCCGCGGCGTCATCCCGCCTTCTGTGTGGCGGGGATAACCTATCGGTTTACAATACAGATCGACGGTCTGTCCGCGACGGGCGGACGGCAGACCGCGGCGGGCAGACCGCGTTCTGTGTGCCCAAGCCTTTATTCGTTTCGCATATGTTCTGACTTGAATATCAAACATGCCCAATGCTTAAAAAATATTTCTTTACTAAAAGAAGTTTGCATTGCACACTAATAGCGAGAACCAATGGAAAAAAAGTTCCGCATTGGTGTAAAATTAGGGCAAATTTTAAAAACTATTAGTAAATGCAGGTCAGGCTATCGTTATTATTGGCAAGTAAGAGCGGAAATTTTTGCACTAAATGCAATTAATTTTACACGAATAATAGAATCTTATGTGGCACAAAGTTTCAGTAAGATTACAATTTTTATTTTTTACCGTCTTCATTTGTATTTTTTACTATATTATGCGAAAAAAAAAACGAATAGCAAATATTACTTATAAATTATTTTTATTAAATACAGGGTATCCCAAAAGTAATGGGACACAGAGCAACAGCGGATTCCTTAGGTCAAAATAATGCAATTAACGTAAAATTGCCCTATCCCAAAGTTAATAATAACTGAGATACGGGGTGTTAAATTTTTAATTTTGTTATTGTTTTTTCGTTATAATTTCTTTACTAAAAGACATAGCGGTACAAAATTGGGGATTACGGGGTTCTTTGAGCCGAGAAATGTCCATGCTTTTAATATTGCCTACCCCAGTTGTTTTAGATAGCATAACTTTTTTTAAGCTTTGTATATTTACCTGTTTATTAAAAAAAAAAGTTACTATCATTCCCGCTGTGTCAAAAATGTATACTACATTTAGGTCTCTAGGAGCAACTGTTTTCGAGATAAACGCATTTTAAAGGACACCGCAATTTTTCTATGGAAAATGGGTATTGGCCAATATTTTAAACTTTACAAAGCAATAGCTTTCAACATGCTGATCAAAAGTCTCCACGGGCACAAAACCCGAAAACCCCTCTAACCCTCCAAAATCACCCTCAAAAGTCTCCGAATCTCCAGTGACCTTTAAAGCTAATTTTAGGGGGGTTACAGGGGTGGATTTACGCAAAGGCTAAGTAGGCTGGCAAATATTAAGGGCGGCAAATTAACGATTAATTTAAAAAAAATGTTATCGTAAATTTTAATGATAGTTCAAAAAAAGACTTATTTGTTTTACCATTTTAATTTATATTTTGTTTTTATATTATAAAATTTGTTTGTTTTAAAGAATTGTTATTTAATTGTCTGTATGAGTTACTTTTGTTAAATTTGTTTATTATTATTTTTTAAGAATTACCAGTGAAGTTTATATTCTTTTAATGCTAAATTTTTCGTTCTAATATCCAAAAAATATTGACATATTAGTAGTCCAGAAAACGAAGCTAAAAAATGTGCAAAACCTGTCAATTTTTTAAATGCATATATTTGCATAAAAATTTGGGATTAAGCTTAAATTACCCTTCTCTTTAAAATCTGTATTATGCCGATGGGCGCTTTTTATTTTTTAGGGGTAAAATCTGCCCTTTATTGCTAAAATCCATACAACTACACATTAAAGCTTAGGTTGAGTAAAATTTGACTCAACTTAAAAAAGTAGTACCAGTATTTCCCTTTTTAGATTGGTATTCAAAATACTGCCATATGGCATGTTTATGTTTTTGGCATATTTAATATTTAAAGTTTAACTGTTTATTTACACTATTTTTTCTTAAATTTAACACCAACAGTTAGCAATACGGTCTGTAAATACCCGACCGTCGCGCCGCGCTTTTTCGTTTAGGCGTGCGGATTTGCCGGTTTGTTGCAAAAATAATAATTCTTCATCTTTGATATATATCAAGATTTAACCTGTAAAAGTATTGGAGGCCGACTTAACTTTGACAGTATTTTTCGTATATACAGGTGGAGTTTGGGTAACCTGTATATGATGTGATGCTGAGTTGATCCATGTATATATATATATATATATATATATATTATATATATATATATATATATATATATATATATATATATATATATATATATATATATATATATATATATATATATATATATATATATATATATATATATATATATATATATATATATATATATATATATATATATATATATATATATATATACGTATATATCGATATATATCATGATATATATCAGCTGATATATATCTGCGAACCCTGATTAAGATTACATGGGTTTATTAAACACATTTTTTTTTTGTAAACGAGTAAAACATGAAAGGAACAAAAATTAAAAACAATGAAGTTAATGGATTTATAATATTAATAGCGTGTATACCTCTACTTCGAATCACTGCATTTAAGTGACATTTTTTATTGTATCTTGGGGAACATCCTCCCATTCTGCAATTACTGCTGTTCTGTCATCACTTCTTTTTTTTTTCTTTAGTTTAAAGTTAGCTTTTTATTACATAAAATTATTATTTGTATGCCCTTAGTTAACATTGCTTTTATTTAATTATAAATTATATCAGTCTCATTAATTTTTAAACATTTCATATCCCCTGTATTTAACTTGAAAATTCGGGTAATTTATTTGCTTTTCAATGCTATTTAACATCCTTTACCACACCGTTTAAATTCCCATTTGACCATTCCATTTTTTCTTCATTTTACCTTTTATACAAAAAAATTGCTACGTACCAATCTACGGTACAAGGAACAAGTATCAAGAAAGCAACCTACAGAAACGGTACCGGTACTACGTACGTATACATGGGTGCTTACAACGCTTTACCAATTAAGTGATTATCACGAAGCGAGATCCTGCTCCTTCTTACGACATCATCCATTTGGTAAGCTATTTTTTCATTTACTTTGAATACAAAAAAAAAAAATTTAGCGAACGAATTTTCAATATGAGTCAGTCCGACCTATAATTTTATACAGTCCACTTAAATTACGTTACGTAACAGACCTATACAAAGGGCTGATTGCGTAACACAACAACTGCATTAACCAATTGACTGTGGTTAACCGGTACGGGATTGCAAGTTCGAACCTTTTTTTTAAGAGCATCCCATAGATTCTCTATGGGATTTTAATCGGGACTGTGAGGTGGCCATTCCATCAACGGAATATCTACAAAGTTCATGTAGTCTATTACTTGTCTAGCTACGTGGGGACGAGCATTATCCTGCATAAATAAACTATTTGGTCCCAAAAAAGGAACAAATGACATAACATGTTCAATTACAATGTTTTCTAGATTAAAATAGTCGTTCATTGATCTTCTACGTATAGAAACTAACTCTGTGCGTCCGTTGAAACATATCCCCCCCCCCCAACATTACAGAGACTCCACCAAACGGGATTTTTGGAGAGATATTGCAACTTGCAAATCTCTCTCCTGCCCTTCGCCAAACACAACACGTTTACGCCCATTAGGAGAATTAAGACTAACTCTCGTTTCATCAAAAAATAAAAAAGTCTTTCAATCATTAACAGTCCAGTATTGATAATTTCTGGCAAAACGCAATCTTGCAAGTCTGTGCTCTCTGGTGAGTAATTGTTTCTTTTCCAGACTTTTGTTGCTTAAACCAGCTTGATTTAAACGCCTTCGTTCGAGACGATATAAGTTTTTGTTAATACGAATGATTTATTTTATTTATTTTAATTTTAAATCACTTATAATTTACAGAAAAAAATCTCAAAATAAAAAACAAATTAATTTTCACAATTTTTCCAGAAAATCCTAAAAATTGAGTTTTTTTATTATAACTTAAATAGTATTATTTTTAGACAATAAGGTTAAATATCCCAATTTAAAGGTTTTGTAAATACACATAATTTATGTTATATGATATTTGTAGGTTTTACAGTTGTTCAGATGTTGAGCTACTACACTTAAAAAAAATCGTTAATATCTGTTTTTTGAAATATATAAGAGAAACAAAAAATTTTGCTAAAGAAAAAATACAGCTTTATAAATTCTTTAAATAAGGAATTAAATAAATTTTATTTCTTTAATTTTATATACAAAATTATTACAATTTTTTGAATTTTTAAGATAATTTTTTTTTACTCTCTAAATGGCCCTGAGATAATTTATAAACTGATAAATATTGCAATCTGGCAATTTAAACATAATCTTTATAGATATTTAAAATACTTTCAATATTAATAAGCATAACCACATTTTCTGCCAATCTATGAAATTGATTTGCCACTATATTGTAAACCTAAAATATATTCTCTTATTTCAAAAAATCTTTTAAAAATAAAGGATTCTGTTTCCATGGAAAAAGCTTGTTTGAATTTATAAGTAGTATATTGACTTGAGGAATTCATTTAATCAAAGTAGTCATTAATAGTAAGTAGAAAGTTTTGTGTTGCTTCTGAACCTTTAAACTTAGATTTAATAATTTCTTCAGTATCTGGCTGGCTTTACCTTCATTTTTTCACGCCAGTACTCTATATGCCTTTTTTTAAGTTTATTTGCCGCAGTTAAATCCTTAGTAGTTTGAATTTTCAAGAGGTTTTTTTAAATACTACCAACAAATTTGGTTTTCTCCAGTATCTTCCAGGATACCATATCTTCCAAAATAGTTTCTGACAAGTTTCAGCATGTGAAAAGGATCCATTATAAAATATATTGTCTGTTTATTTACATGATGCAAAAAATATGTTTTTAGGTTTTGAGGATCAGAGTAGTCAGCTCCTAAACCAGTTGTCATATGAAAATATTAGAAAATTAGCTAGTGCACACACATCACATCAACAAACAGTAGTTTCGGCCTCGTTAAGAAATTCCAAAGCTTTGTTAATAATGATGGCTTTTTATTGCCTGCCAACTCATGTATGAAGAAATTCCCAATTGGAATTTTCCAATTGGTATTTACTCCTACAAGCATTAATACCAGAGTTCCAGTAGCTTCTGGTACACTGTCAGAATCTATTTTCGTTCCAATATTAATGAATCCATAATATTGTTTTCCATCCCATTCAACCTCATTTATGTATGGCAACCTCATCAAAAACTGAGCTACAAAAAATATTTACTTCTTTTATTTTAGCCTCCTCAATCCCGGTTTTCCATCCAACTTACTATACGATTTGCTAATTGTAATAGGGCAATGTTTTATTAAATTTATCCCTAACATATCTATAGGCTTTGGATAAATAAAAATGTAGAGTCATTGCAAAGCTTCTTAACTCGGGGAAATATTTTTGTTTCCTTGCACCTTGCAGTAACTTGGATAATAACACCTTGGAACTGTCACCAACTGCTTTCTAAAATACACAAAATTGACTTTAGGTGAAAAAGTGGTGGGAAAATTATTTTAAGAAATGCATTGTTTAACTTGAAGCCAAAATTCACAAATATTTGGTTTAAAAAAATACCTGAATATTCTGCACTGCTCCAAACGAAATAAAGTTTTTGTCCTTTAAATATTACAATAATCATTGCAATGAATGAATTCTAGATTTATAACGGTCTCGGGAACGTTTAATGTCAGCCACTGTCTTTCTTGGAGTAGCAATTGCAGTTTTAGCCATATACTAATTTCTTTTTGTTCTTGTGAAGAAAAATCTTCAAGTTTTAATTCCCCAGGATATCTTGAAAATTTTAACCTAAAATTAAAATATTTATTTGAAAAAAATATTCAATATATATTAAGAATATTATATTAACAATATATTATTTTTTTACACTAAAGTTGTTTATTATTTCCATAAAATTTTAACAACATGGAAGAAAGAGAGTGTGAACACTAGTTAAAAATAAATATTAATATCTAGAATCCTAGTGGAGATGTAGTCAATAATATTTGAAAACTAAGCTATTGGATTTTTAAATTTTTAAGATTTTTTAACATTTTTTACCATTTTTTGATGCATCCCGTATATTTAAAATATATGTTTTATTAATCTGCATAAACATATATATCCTTCATTCAATTTGTGTTTTTTATATATGTAAATAAAGTTGCTAAAACGATTTAAAAATTTAAAAAAAAGTTATTTACAACTTTTTTGAAACACCCGGTATAATATTTATTAGTAATTTTATAATTGCCCTAAGAACATACATACTTCACCACATTTTTGAATCTCTAGATAATAATAAGGTAGTTATAAGGATTTTTATTTTTTAGTTTTTTAATATATTTCCTTTTGACTCACCCGGTATATATATATATATATATATATATATATATATATATATATATATATATATATATATATATATATATATATATATATATATATATATATATATATATATATATATTGTGATGGATTATAATTTATTTTGTATATGAAGACTTGAAGTAAATAATGGGCTAAGTGCCAAAAAGAATATTTTGCGTAAATTGATAAAAACTTTGTAAAACATGAATTACTTTATTTAAAAATTTGTTAATTTTTTTATATGTACTTAATTACCTTATTAGCAATATTTTATATTCATTTTCTGTGCAGGTCTTTTTATTTATTAGAACAATAAAAAAAAAGTTCAATATTCCTAGAAGGTTCTAAGTGCCATTATACTTTTTGCTTATAGTGGGCTAAGTGCCAGAGCGATTTTCATTTTAAAGAGCTAAATACCATTATTTTAAGAGATCTGCAAGAAAAAAATAAAACGTTTTCGCAATAATTATTTATTTTGAAACTTACAAAAATAGGATATAAAAAATATATTTAGCCATACATATTTTTATCAACGAACAATTTCTTCAAAAAATTCTCGATTTTCTTCTTTTACATACGGAATTATTTTTTTTAAGTTTTCTTTTTTTTCAGCACTAATTTTACTTTGAGATTCTAATGGTGTTAAAGTAAAATTTTTAATAAGTTCTAGTGAAATATTTCTTTTCAGAACTTTCGTAGACTTCCAAGGTTCCATTTCGTTTAAAGTTTCACGAGTGTGAACGTAACCCAGTGAATCATTTCTTACTCTAATCCATTTAGCCTTGGAAATTTGTAAGTTTGTAGTAATCAGACTTCTTTCTGCCGCTTGTTTAAAATCATAAAAATCGTCGGGCTTCATGAGTGTAACCATAAAAGGATTTTTAGGGGTAGCTCCGACCATCAATCGTACCAAATCCATGGGAACTTCGCATTTCACCAAGCGTTTTCTTTTCTCAATTTGAGCGAAATTTCTATCACAGCTTAAAAATGAATGGCCGGAAACCAAGTATTTTTGTTGGATCTCTTCAAAATATCCCTTTGCTACCAAATAAATGAACAGGAACAGCATCATTTTATTTTTGTTTTGTGCTATGCAATTATCACTCCATATAGTCAATTTTTTTTATAAAATATTTTACATCTGACAGCCTTATAAAGACATGAAGCTATCTCATTGCCCCCTCTCCCCGACATTCCTTCGTGCCATAGAAACATGTAGCCTTTATTATTATCTCCAACGTGAATGCATAGATTGTAGCAAGAAAGTTGCCTCAAGTAATACATCTCACTATGTGTCAGGGCAGGAAGTGAAAGAACTTGTTCAAGGTCTATGGCAATCGTGCTATTTTCACTAGTAGGATGTTGTGATTTTTCGTGATCCATTTTCATTACTTTCCTTGCATGTTCAGCCTTGCGATGATGTAAATCCAGTTTAGTTTTTGCTTCTTTGTTATTAGGATCACTTTTTATTTTATTATGCAGAAGATCACAAGTGCTACACGTATCCGAACGTGGATGGTGAAAGCTTAAGTTTGGAAAATTTCTTTTAAAAGTTTCGTAATAATATCGGTAGGTAATATTTGAATTCGGGTATTTCTCCTGAAATGTTCGAAACAATCGATTTACATTTAAATCCTGACTTAAATAGTCTTTGTTGCTTTTAGATCTACTATAATGACTTTTCTCCTTGGGAAAAGAATTGACATGTTCAATGATCAGGCTTTCATCATCTTTTGAAAATTTCCTATTTTTTTTCTTATTGCCCCTTTTTTCAGTAAAAGTCAACTCTCCGCTTTTCTTTGCCTTTACAATAGTTTCAATTCTTCTCTTCGTTATTCCATAAACATTCATAAAAGTTTTCTTACACACTTGTAAAATATCACCTTTGCCATTAGGTAATGTAAAATATACTGTTGCCTGTCGTCTACTATCCGCAGAATCTTCGTAATTACCATGCCTTCTCCGTTTTACTCCAGTTATAGCAATTAGCCCCATCAGGTATGAATTTTGTTTGACATGATCCTCAAGTTTGTAAAACTCCGTGAATAAGACTTTTTTTTGTTGAAGCGAAATTTTTTTACATTGGAATTTGCATTTGCACAAAACCTAGAATTAAACAGATATTTTAGGTTTCTAAAATATTTCAATAATTAATTTAAGCCATTTTACCTCCGAACTTGGTTCTTTCTTAGCAGGCACTTCGATATTTCTGCTATTTAAGTATTTTTTACCGCTACTTCTCCTCTTCTTTCTTTCTTCCTGTAATCTACCCTCACCCTTTTTACGTCTACGATTCGGTAAATTATTAACTTCCATTTCTATCTCAAAATAAACTATAAAAATAAGTGTTTACTACTCTCAAACGGCAGCATTAACAGGTGTCAACGTGCAATGAAGTAATTGGCACTTAGCCCGTTATTTACTGATCAGAACCTGTGAGTTGACACATGCGCCACATTGCGGTCAAAAATTAAAACATTTGCCGACGCATTTTCGCATAGCCCGTTATTTACGTTAAAGGCAATGGCACATAGACCGCTTTAAAGCTATAAAACCAATTTTACAATTTTTGGCACTTAGCCCGTTTTTACTTCAAGTCTTCATATGGTATGTAAATTAATTAGATTTTCTTAAATTAAATTAGATTGAAATTGTTATATTATAATAACTATCACAATATATTTTTTTGTTTGTGGGGCGCTGATTTTTGCTCCGACTGTATAGACGCTTACCTCAGGTGAGTTCAGATTTCAACAGAGCCTTATGAACCTATATAAATAAAAAACTGATAAAGGTTTGACACATTTGTTTATTAAACAAATTATTTATGATAAAACTTGAATATCAAATAGTTATCAAATTATGTAAGTACTTATCAGGATATCTACACTATTACATGAATTAAAACCTTTGTTTTATATAATTAAAACAATTTAAATAAACTTTTATTATAATATTTTTTTATTATTATTATTATTTTATAATTCGTTTCGAAGAATTTAGAAAATTTTAAAAAATATGAAAAATGTATTTGATTGGATTAGTTTGTCTTTACTGAAAATTTATTTATTTATTTTTTAACTTTTAATTAAAATTATTTGTTTATTATTATAATAAAAATTTATTTGGTCCAACAATTTATTAAATAAAAATAAATCTTTCAAAAACAATATCTGTTCTAAGTCTGGACCGGTCCTTTTTCTCCTACCGGCGAAAAATCTTATTAACCTTATTCGGTTTTAAAATGTCTATTCTAAGTTACCTGTTTGTTGTTACAAAATTGAAGTTCTCTTCCAAGTATTAAAAAAAAGGATATAATATTTATACGAACAGGCTACGATGTCTTCTAGAAAGGTTTATTTGAACTGGACTATCAAAAACCATCAGCTGAGCAACATTGGCACTTTGATATTTTTCTAACATCTGGTTGAAGAACTTTGTTTACTTTTTTGTGTCATGGAAATCGGCACAGATTTTATGTAATTTGTCACTACCTTCAGGTAAATTGATTATATTTACTTTGAAGTGATTTTTTATATACACTTTACTTAATTTTACTTTCTTTAAAACATAAAACTTTGGAAGAAAAAACTGTATCAACTTTCTAGGTTATGTCTAGTACTTAGCTATGAAACCGCTTTCTTTTGTCTTTTTCGACCCCTGGAGGAGCGTGGTTACTTTAGCGACTGAATTTGGACAAATCTCTCTTTTTCGGGGTTAATTCGTTTATATACCCCAAGAACAATTGCCACTATTTTAGGTAACATGGCGTCTTTCCAGGCACCTAGATAGAATTTTAGCTTGACAAATAGGGCAATTTTGAATAATAAAATTTTAAATTTATTACTAAGCCTTACTTTGCTGTTATTATCTGGGCAGCTATAATCTCACTTGATATTTAGAAAATTTAATGCTCTCTTTAATGGTGTATCGTTATATAAGTTTCATTTTGATCTTGTCACAATTATTTGCATGTAAACAAATTGATGTCATCCTTTCTGACTTCTTATATTTTAATATTTTTCAAATAAACCTCCGTTTAAATCTTAAAACTAAATCTAAATAAATGATAATTTTACACATCTTTTATGACTAATTATAAGGTTTAGGTTTTTATATAAATTTCACAATATGAGTTTAATAAGCTCGATTTTTGTCTTTTAACGCGTCCCGCACTATACGCGAAAATTAAAGTATTTATTTTTACTTTTTCCTTAAATATATTTATATCATAAAAAAGATGGTTTCTTTCCCTATCTTTTGATATATAGTTTGTTAGGTTTTTTATTACGGTCAGTTTAAAACTTCTTATAGCATCATTGGATACCAAAAGCACTGTTTCACCAATTTTTAAAATTGTCCTTTTTCTAATTAAAATCCAAACACTTTTGTTATTATGCGGTCAAAACTTAGTTGAAACTTAAATCTACCTTATTCTAACTAAATCTAATCCTAATATTAAGTAATTTTCCATGAGTCGATCATTATTGGTTTTGCCTAGGGTTTTTTATGCATTAATGTTTATTTTTGGTCACTATTGTTACAACCCTCTGTATATTTATAACTATCTTGTTATAATTTGATCATTAAATTAGCATTACATATTTATTTTTTACATTTGGCCTTCCACTCATCTTTTTAGATTTATTACAGTCAAGAACAGTTTTCTCCGATATTTTCCGAAGTGAATTTCTGTGATTTTTTATTTCTTGTGTATTTAAAGTTTGCAAAATGTCTCATTCTGTTTATCATAGGTACCTTATGCCTTTTTCTTGGTTTAAATCCAATTTTTATATTTATATGACCCATTTTACCCTTGAAATTTATGTTCTTTTTATGTTTTTCCCTTTTCTTTATATTTTATAATAAAAATTTTTATTTAATATTTTTCCATAAGGTTATACCATCTCAAATTTCCCCCTAATTGAATAAATTTTCTTTTTGAAAAAATTTTATTTTGAAAAAAAATTATGAAATTATACTTGTTTATTTTATTTACTCTATGGGAAAATTTTAGCTATGTATGAATTCATATAGGTCATTTATGTGAAAAATAGCTCGTTCTTTTTCTGTTAGTACGTCACCAAGTAAATAACTATTAATGCCTTTTTCTGTTAGTATTTTATAAGATCCAATAAAAGGTTGAATGAATCGAGCATACCGTCCTTTTCGCTTGTCTGTCACTCGTAAATTTCTTATCAGGACCAAATCTCCTTTTTTAAATCTTGTATGTTTTCTTATGTTACGATTTCTTCGCTTTAAATATAGTCTGGCACGTTTCTGGATATTTTTGTTTAATTTGTCTATTATCTCCTGATATCTTTTTTGTTTGTTTTCTTCCTTTAAAGGTATTAGCCAGAAACTATGTTTCAAATCTATTTTGGAAAAAATTGTAGTATTTGTTATCTGTCCTAATATAGCGTCAATAGGCATAGGATCTTCGTATTGGGGCACAGTGTGTTGATTAATTATCCTGGCATCTAAACATATTCTGATTTCATTATTTTTTTTAGGAACTACAACTACTGGATTAATATATGTAGTGTCTGCTCGTTCTATTATTCCACTGTCAATCATGTCATTAATTTCTGAATTTACTATTTGGCAATATCGATACGGTATAGGGTAAGTTTTGGCTTTAAATTTATTTATATCCTTAACTATAAATTCATGCTTATAAAGATTGGTTATTCTGTTTTCGTCGTTTACCAATTTGTCGTGTTTGTTCAAAATGTCGTTTATGAAATTTATATATTTTTCTGGACATTGGCTGGCTTCAATTCGTTCGTTCGTTATTTCTGTACTTATATTATTTATACTATTAGCCCATTGATTCTCGATAACATTCACATTTATACATTCATTCATTTCGCTTCGGCTTAGTTTCCATTCCGGATTCACTAATTTACAGCTATTTATCCTTTGAAGATTTACTTTTTTACCAATTGGCCCTCCTGGGTCCATATAATCTTCATATTCGTGTACAGTATTCAGCGGATTCAATGGTGCGTCTTTACATATACTCTTTTGATTAAAATCTTTGCCAATTTTTTTTTCATGAAATCCACAGCGTGTCCGTTTAAATATAATTGTTTCGTCAAAATTAAAAACCAATGCTGGATCTGAGTCTTTCAAAACTGGTTTTATATTCATGAAGAATTCATTAATAAGTTGTGCTGCTCCAGACGCTCGCGAACGTTTAATATTTGAAGCTAAGCGGACACTTAAATTGTTTCGCGTTATAAAATGTTCGATAAAATCAGATCCCGGTTTATTGTCTCTAAATTCTTTCACTGTACGACCCCTTTTTTCCAAGTATTTTTTCAAAACCTCGCGTATATCAGCCTTCGTTAAAGGAAACCCCCAATCGCTAACCGTTCTAAAAGTGTTCGTCTACAATTTAATCCCTTAATCTCGGATGGATATTTTTTATCTTTGTTTTTTCCATGCTATCCTCGCCCAAGTTACTCATCTTTCTCTAACAAAAATAGATTGTTGAATAAGCTTAGGGTATACCAGGATGAATTATTTTATTTTTTCTATTTTAGTTTAATTCGTGATACAGTATTTTAATGAATTTTAAATTTAATGTTCTAAATAATATTAAATATGCTTTACCAAAAGTTAAAGGTTTACAATATTTAAAAATATTATTTTTGTAGAGGACTGTATGTATAACACATAAGGTCAGTAAATTTTTTGTTCTCACTTAGTTCTAAAATATAACTCTTATAAGAGTAATTATGTAAAAAAGAGTAAAAAAGTGTATACTATTTTATAATAATAAATAGACTTATGTACACTTTTAAATCAATATGTTTTTAACAAAATAATCAAAAAAATTTATTTTTTTTATTTTTTAATACTCTAATTTAAATTGCATTAGTAATATCATAAAAATCATTTTTGAGATATTATGAAATGAATGTATGATTTTTATACATGATAAATATTGACAATGTTAATTATGCACAATTTAATTGTTTAAATCTTGTTTCGCATACAAAAAAGTTTTTTTTTCAATTAGGAAAAAATATTTTTATGAACATTATATTTCAAGTTCATTTAATTCTTAAAAAAACTGTTTTACGAGTGAACTATTTTAAAAAGTAAATTCCCGTCTATTTACTAGGTAGTAAATAAAGTTTAAAATACTTTATATGGTTATCTTTTATATATTTTTTAAAATGTTAACAAATACATGATAAATATTTAGTCTAAATTTATTTTATATGATGAAAATTAAAACATTTATTGTTATAAAACAAAGTATACTTACAAATCAGATTTAATTAAATTATTTTCTGCCAAGTGACTTGCATCAGCTCTAGGAGTATTATTTAGTCCCGATTCACCAACACCATCGATTTCTGACCTAATATAGAAATCAAAACTATTGACTGCATTGTATTTTATTTCTATGGATTATAAATATTATATTGTGATTTTTACAATGTAAAAACAAACTAGATAAGAAAGTGAAGTTAATCATAGGATACATATGGTATAATTGACCTCAAATACAATTGTCTTGAATAATAGTGTAATGAAATATAAGTAGTATCATAAACAAAACCATATTACTAAATTTATTTTTATAATCTCTTGTAATATAAAATTGAGCTTTTAGTACAGGTTTATTCCATGAAAACAAAACAGGTAGCTTTTTGATTTTATCAGTACTTTAATTCCTATATCAATACATAAATATATGATTCTTCTTATATGTATCGATCTAAATACATATACAAAGGTATTGATCTAAAATGATATATTTTTAATTCAAAAATATTTTTTCATGTTTAAATCAAAAAAATATTCGTCTACTATTCTATTATCATTTAACAAATTAATATGGATATTTGTCTACCCTTTAAATAACAAATTATGTTTTAAATAGTGTAACATGTGGGGTGACTAGTGGGGTCCGCATCATACGGGTTTTTTTATTTACTGAATTTATGGCCGATTTTATTGAAATTTTGATATGAGAGTTTTTTGGGACCGTAATTACGAATTTGTAATCAAGTTTTATAGCATCAATTAATTTTTTTCTTACATTTGCGTAAGTGTATGCCAAAAACTTTGGTTAGTTTTAGTCGAGAGCTAGACACGGGTTCGTATTTAGACTTTTCCTAGATCTAATGTTTAATTTTTACAGAAGATGGTAGATATAATATATAATTATTACTGAACAAAATATAGGATTTCTTTAAAAAGTTTCTCCCTTAAATATTATATATCATATTTTTCTATTTAGATAAAATAACATAGCATTTTACCTACAATAAAAATGTTTGTATTTTTAAAATGCTATAGTTTTGTCAAAAGCTGCTATTTTTTCAGTTATAATTATTCACTCGAACTTAACCTTAAAATTTCATAATAGTATATTAAACAACAAGGTTTGAAAACGACTCTTGCACACGGGCGAGACAAATTGATGGACCGAGACGAAGTCGAGGTCCACAAGTCTCGCGAGTGTGCAAAGAGGTTTTCTAACGAGTTTTACGATACTTTTATACGACTGCAAATAAAAAAACATTTTTTGTGTAAATTTTTATTTTAAAAACAAACGCAAAACAAAATAATGAAAAACAAGAAACTACAGACTATAATTTAGCAAACAGGAAACTTCATAACTATTTTAAAATATTAATTGTAATGTTTACTTCTGCAGGAATCGTCGCATTGTTGATCGACTTTTTAACGATGGAGACAACATTTTCTGGCACCTTGCTTATACAGTTCTCTGTCGTCGGCATATTGCAGTTTTCTTGCGGCACTTCATTACTCAATTGTTGTTGTGGCTGTGCCGCAACAGACGACACAGAGGAAGAGATCCTCTCTGAAACATCCATTTTATTACTAAGCGAGTCATCTATATAACTTTCGGCGACTGAGCTGGATTTCCATCCACCATGGCGCTTCAGAGCCAGCAAATCTGATCCAGAATTCACCAATATTGTGGCTGACGACCGCCTAAAGCAATGCCCGGTATAGGCTTCTGGAGTTTCCAACATCAAAATTTGGCGATGTCTTTTGCCATACCGCCAATTTTGTTAATTCCAATGTTTTGGCGAGTGCATTTTCCATTTTGATAATTAAGAAAAAACGATCTGTTTGCAGGAGTGGAGGTCGAAGGGCAGAATACTTTTTTAGATGGTGTAGAGACTTCCTGACACTGTAAATGATCTCGGCATCTTCGTTTTGGTATTCTCTAGTTTAATTAACATTGCGCTGCCAAATCCGTCATATTTTCTTTTTAAGGAAGCACAATTCTTCTCTTCGGCATGCCCCAGAGGTCCGACTGCCACACTGCCTGAAACAAGAAAAATACCGATAAGTCTTTAGTTTTATTCATTTTAAGTAAGTACTTTATGAAACTAGCACTATTTAAAAACAGAATTGGGTAACCCCTGCCTACTAAACCTTCTCACTATAAAAAATGACACCATAAAATAAATAAAATAACTGTGATGCCTACCTTGATTAGCAAATATTTCTCGTCTGAAGCGTTCTTTAGGAAGCGGCAAAAATCATTCTCGCTAAGAATTTTGGACTTCTTTGGCACATAGTTTTCTGATTTTCTTTTTATTAGGGCCTGCAACTTCTGGTATTTCCCAATATCCGTATTTTGGTTTGCCCTCAGGGTTGATTTTAGCATGGAAAAGGTGCTCCATAATGTTGAAGACTTGTATTTGTTCGACAGCTCTTCAAACATAACATTTTCGGAAAACGTTTGTACGTTATTTGCTTGTCTCCACTTCATAAATCGATGTAACTCGGCTTCATATCGATCTCTTGACTTTGTTGGAAGTAGGTTTGACGAGATTAAACTCGCTTTTTTTAGAATTTCTTCAGAATCGGACATTTTTTCGCGAAATCAAAATTTTTTTGTATCTAAATTGGTATCTAATCAACAAAACAAGAAAACTATGACGGTTGCTATTTTACAGAGTTTTTATATTTTTACTAAAAAAATAAAAAACCATATAAATTTTATTAAAGTTCATTTAGTTAAAAAAACAAAATTTTCCTTCACAATTGTTTGTAAAATGCAATTTTTCAAAGCTGTTTTTCATGTGATAAATCCCAAACTTTACCTAAAATGTATAAACTTTTTAAAATTTCTCGTATTTAAAACTAATTATATCTAAAATGGAATATTTTATAGTAATGTATTTATCATTTTATAGAATAAATTTATTTTTACGTTTCATTAGTAATTATTTTTAATTAAAAGAGAATAACAAACATTTCCCGAAATCATTATTTAGTTAAATGAAAAATGAATAGTAGATCTAGTTTAGTAAATAGTAAAATTAAAAATTTTCTTACCCAGGTTATTTTGGGCAGTACTTAGATATGGAGTATAGTAAGTAGTTCCACAAATTAGTTGTTATGCAAGTCTAAGGACTAAAAAGAAATTCAAAGAGCTTTATTTTTTTTATCAAAAAATATTTTTTTCAATATAAATTACCTTTACTTTTAATAATATTAAAAATTATTAAAAAAAAGGTTAGAATTAGTTTTCAAATATTTAACATTGTTTATTTGTATTAAAAAATAATATTTTATTCATTTAGAATTATATTATGAAATTTAAAGTTATTGGCAAATTTACATCTTTCATTTTGTTGAAAACAAAATGTTATAAATAATGTTTTCAATGTAAATAAACATTTTTAAATACTCCAGTTTTTGAATATTCAAAAAATATTTTGATATTGGTATCTTAAACGTTCGTAACAGAATAATTGTTGTTAAGTTTGATTTGTTATAATTTTCCACACTGTCAATACCGTCAAATTTTAAAGGACTTTTTTTGTTTACAATAACATTTTATGTTGTTGAATGTGACTTATAAATATACAGGATATGTCATAAAGTTTTGATTTTGTTTTTTAAATTTGGACATGTAGGATTAATTCTTTAGGATTGAAAACTCTTAATTCCAAATTTTTAGTATGTATTGAAAGAATCATTATTAATGTGAATAAAATCTCGTTTATTTTTTAAATGTTTTTTTTTAATATAGTTTACTCCCAACAGCTGTAGACAAAATTATCGTTTTATAGTAAGTAAAAATTGGCTCGTTTACAAATCAAACCGAAATTGAGATTTACATTTTTTATCTTTGGTTTTTTATGCTATTTGCGTAAAATTTGTTTATTTTTATTTGATAAAAATTGATATTTTTTTCTATTTTGTTTAATTTATGAAGCAGTATTTTAAATGGAGATAGCGAAGATCGAATATGCTTTATTAAAAGTTTTGAATGTTTGAAAATATTATTTTTCTAGGAGACTACACAAAGTATATAAAGTTTTATGTTCATTTTCTTTATTTTATAACTTTTGAATAAAGCATAATAAATTGTTTATTTATGTAATATATACAAGAAGTATCTTAAAAATATAATAATTGAAAATTAAAATTTTCTTTAGTATTTATTTTAAAATGTTAATTATTGTTTACTACAAATAATATAATATAATATATGTTTAATCTTTTAATTTTAATATTAAAAAAAGTAATCACTTATACTTTCGTTTATTATAAATTTATAGAACCAAATAATAAGAGAGAAACAATGGAAGACCGGTTTAGTTCTTGTTCTTTAATATTATTATTAAAAAATAAGTGTTGGTGAGAAAAGAATAAAAATTAAGGGGTTTTTGTAGCAGTTTTTGTCTTATTAATTAATTTCTTTATGTTTTTTAAAACATAGCTCTAATTAAATTTTAATTACTACATCACTGAGATTCATAAAAAGTTTAAATTTTGGAAGTAATTTAGAGTGGTTTTGAATATTAATAATAAGTGAGGAAAACTGTTCTATATATTATACAGAGTGGGTTAAAATTAGTGATTTTACCGCGAGATACAAACATGAAGAAAAGTGTATTTTTCAAATGGAACACTCTGTATATTATGACATATAAAAGACAATTAAAATCTTTTGCAAATGATATATCATGTTTCTATATTTAAATAGTAAAGTTTTGGAAATAAGAACAAGAGTCTGTAAGAATTGGATTATTTTGGGATATATGCTAATTTTCCGAATTCAAAAGCAACAATAATAATATACATATATTATTTATAACATTTTGTATATTAATATACTGGAATTTAATTTAAATTATAAATAATATGTTTATTGATTTTTTTTACCTTGGATTCGATATCTAGCTTGACTTATATGTTGACCTCTTTGACCTCTTCTTGAACCTTTTTTGACTTCTAAATTGAACTCCCCATTTATCTCTTTATTGACCTCTTCATTGACCTCTCCTTTGACCTCAATATTTTTCTAAAGTTTCTGCACTTGCTCCTAAATATACATTTACAGTTATTTTATATAATGAAATGAACTTTAAATTTTAACTAATACAATATAAATCAAAGTATTAGAAAATTTAAAAAATATATCAGAATTTTTTGATTGTTTTGTTAAAAAGATATTGATTTTTAAAAGTTTACTAGGTCTGTTTGTTAATAAAAAGAAGTGTATATTATTATATTCTTTTTTAAATAATCGCCCTTGTGAAAAGTGGATTTTAGGACTAAGTGGGTCCAAAAGGTGTAAAATATGACTGAATAATGAACAGATCTTATGTGTTGTGTGTACAGTCTCTTATAAAAATAATATTTTTAAGTATTTAGTTCATTCAAAATACTGCATTATGAGAGTGGTAAGTTTGGCGCTGATGGTATGGAAGAAACGAAGATAAAAGATGTTGATTTTAATCTCGGTTTGATTTTTTAGGTTATGGTATTGATTAGTGCATGGGCTGAGGTTTACTTACTATAAAGTGATAATTTTGTGTATGACTGTTGCGAGTAAACTGTCTTAATAGAAAAGAACGTGATTATAAATCTCAATTGATAATTCCGAGTATTTTTTTAAAATAACTTGTTTTTGATTTATTAACTTTTTTGCAAATTAGAGACTGTAATTGTATAGATTATATATTTTCTAAGAAATTACTTTAAAGTATTAAGGCATTCGTGGGATTTTGATTACCACGTATACTACTGTTTAGACTGGATACAGATGGAGCTCTGGTTGTTCTTAATGGTGGAGGTAATAATGCTTGAGGTAATTGGGTTGGTGGAAGGACACCTGCTATCGTTTAATCACAAAGGTGCATAGCAAGAACAAATTCTTTACATCCAAGAAAATCGTCGTTATTTATATTAGAAAGTTTTCTAAAATAGACCATTTTTACTGTATATAAAAGCATTTATCACATTAAAATAGGGTTCAAAAATATCCAATATTTATTATAAATATTAAAATATCAAATATTTATAATATATATATATATATATATATATATATATATATATATATATATATATATATATATATATATATATATATATATATATCCATTTTGTTAATAAACAGTTATATTTTATACATACACAAGTTATGTAATGCTTCTTAAATACTTAATAATGAACTTAAATCGTTTCTGGACTTTGCAATTACTATCTTTGTAAAAAATAATAAAATAAACACAAAAAAAAACTTACTCTTTCGTACTGAAATTTTTCTGACACGACTGGCGCCATTAATGTCGGCAGAAGTGTTGTCATTTATGGATTAGAACTTATTATTAGGAAGTATCTTTTAACTCTATTTCAATGCCATTTACATTTGGAAAGTAGAAATACAGTAACAAACGCCAAAAGGTACTTAATAATATAAAATTTTTAAACCATTTTTGTATTAATATATATCATAAAAAATCAATTGATATATATATATATATATATATATATATATATATATATATATATATATATATATATATATATATATATATATATATATATATCATGATATATATCCACTCATATATTATATCCTCAAACCCTGCATTAAATAAATACAAAACTTACCAAATATGAGCTAAAATATATTCAGGTAGCTTAGTTTGAGTCATAGCAATTCTAGCTTGTGCTTTGGATTAATAGCGGGTGTTTAAAGTGTTTAAAGTGTCAAACATTTGTGTATATTTAAATCTTGGTTGGGGTGGAAGTGCCCAATCTGCTTCATCTATAAAAAAAGATAAAAATAGTATGAAAATAGGTTAAATACTTTTCGTACTAACACTGCGTTCTTACATATTGTTCTTCTAAAAAAAGATGCCAGGCGTAGTAAGTTGCATTCAAAAATGTTATAATTTAGTTTATATTTTATTATATTTGTGGTATGATTTTATATTTTTGTCTAAGTGCTGTAAAGTGTAATATTAACTTATAAATAAGACACTTTTTATAGATAGGTTAAAATTTAGAAAAAATAAAATAAATGTTACTTTTAAAATTATTTATTTACAAGCGAGTTAATAGACGGGAATTTTTTTTAAACTTAAATAATCAGTTTCACGTCTTTTCTTTTTATTAAGCATGAAAATTTTTGATGACTTTTTTGCAAAAAAACGGTGAGATATTTAGATCATTTTTTTTTATTCTTATTTTTATTTAAAGCAGTATTTTTGGTTTATAATTGTATACAAATTTTTAAGAAATTGCTGGCGAGGAATTATTAGGCTTTATTTATTTATTTATTTTTTTTGAATTTTTTTGCGATCGAACAGTCACTTGTAATCTTCGGATATATATCTACTAAAAGCAGCTGGTCGCTCAACAGTATGAATAAGAGTCCGAGGGAAGAAAAAAAATGCAGTATAATCCTTCTTTATCGCTACAACGCGCTAATTGGTCAGTGAGAGGGGTATTCCGTTTTGCCCAACAACTAATCAGCACGTTGGAGCGATAGAAAAGGTTAAATTGTGATTTTTCTTTCAGCATAGCCATAGAAATTTCTTGGCTCAATTCGGAATACGTGGTCACAGTTAATTGGAGCTATTTGCCATATTTCTAACGAGTTTTTGTCGGTTAGTTAAAGAAATGTTCTTGGAAAAGCTGATTTCTAAAAGAGGATACATATTTTTCATAGGGCTATTTAAAGAATCTTATGAATCATATGTACAATCAATACAATGTAAAAAAAATAAAGATTAGAAAAGAGATGTTTGACTTTTCCTTATCTCTCTGCTGAAGATTCAAAAATTTCCATACTCGTTAAGAAAATTGTTAAAAACGAAACGAAGTTTTTTTTATATAATATTATCTTAAAAAGTAAATTTTCGTCTATTTAATTTTGTTGTAAATAAAGAAGTTTAAAAATATCTCATATAGTTTGTTTTTTATATATTTTTTTAAATGTTAAGGTAGTTTATTTGTAACAATTGTAGATAAAATTATCGTTTTATAGTAAATAAGACCTAGTTTGCCTACAATTAATACCCTTAATCTCGGATGGATATTTTTTACCTTCGTTTTTTCCATGCTATCCTCGCCCAAGTTACTTATCTTTCTCTAACATAAATAGATTGTTGAATAAGCTTAGGGTATACCAGGATAAATCATTTCATTTTTTTCTATTTTAGTTTAATTCGTGTTACAGTAATTTAAAGAACTTTAAATTTAATGTTCTAAATAATATCAAAAATGCTTTACCAAAAGTTAAAGGTTTACAATATTTGAAAATATTATTTTTGTAGAAGACTGTATGTATAACACATAAGGTCAGTACATTTTTTGTACTCACTTAGTTCTAAAATATACCTCTTATAAGAGTAATTATGTAAAAAAAGAGTAAAAAAGTGTAGACTATTTTATAATAATAAATAGACTTATGCACACTTTTAAATCAATGTTTTTAACAAAATAATTAAAAAATTTAGTTTTTTTTTAAATTTTTTAATACTTTTATTTAAATTGCATTAGTAATATCATAAAAATCATTTTTGAGATATTCTGAAATGAATGTATGATTTTTATACATGATAGATATTGACAATGTTAATTATGCACAATTTGATTGTTAAAATCTTGTTTCGCATACAAAAAAAGTTTTTTTTTCAATTAGGAGAAAATATTTTTATTACCAATATATTTCAAGTTCAATTAAATCTTAAAAAAAAACTGTTTTACGAGTGTACTATTTTGAAAAGTAAATTCTCGTCTATTTACTAGGAAGTAAATAAAGTTTAAAATACTTTATATGGTTTATCTTTTATATATTTTTTTTAAATGTTAACAAATACATGATAAATATTTTTTTAAATTTTATTTTCTGTGATAAAAATTAAAACATTTATTGTTATAAAACAAACTATACTTACAAATCAGATTCAATTAAATTATTGCCAAGTGACGTACATCAGCTCTAGAAGTATTAATTACTCCCGATTTACCAACACCATCGATTTCTGAAATAATATAGAAATCAAAACTATTGACTGCATTGTATTTTATTTTTATGGATTATGAATATTATATTGTGATTTTTACAATGTAAGAACAAATTAGATAAGGAAGTGAAGTTAATCATAGGATACATATGGTATAATTGACCTCAAATACAATTGTTTTGAATAATAGTGTAATAAAATATAAGTAGTATCATAAACAAAACCATATTACTAAATTTATTTTTATAATCTCTCGTGATATAAAATTGATCTTTTAGTACAGGTTTATCCCATGAAAACAAACCAGGTAGCTTTTTGATTATATCAGTACTTTAATTCCTAGGTCAATACATATATGATTCTTTGTATATGTATTGATCTAAAATGATATATTTTTAATTTAAAAATATTTTTTCATGTTTAAATTAAAAAAAATATTCGTCTACTATTCTATTATCATTTAACAAATTGATATGGATATTTCTAAACCCTTTAAATAACAAATTATGTTTTAAATAGTGTAACATTGTGTGACTAGTGGGGTCCGCATCATACGGGTTTTTTATTTACTGAATTTATGGCTGATTTTATTGAAATTTTGATTTGAGAGTTTTTTGGACCGTAATAACGAATTTGTAATCAAGTTTTATAGCATCAGTTAATTTTTTTATACAGGATACCCAAAAAATTAAAATAAACATGAAATACCATTAAGAGTAAACTACCTATATTTATCGTTTTAAATTAAAATGGCAAATAAAAAAAGGTTTTAAATCCTATTCAGTGCTTACATAAAGAACCCAAGCTACATTTGTCCCTGGTACTGTAATTGCAGTTTATCCAACTTATCCAAAAAAAAAAGGTTTGTAGCATTTTCATGTATGAATTCCTGTTGCACGTGTTTTCAAAGAAAAACGGTCCTATTATTCCAAAGTACGAAATTGCACACCATACATTAACTTTTTTAAATATTGAAGATGGGCAGGAATTCTAAATTTGGGATTTTCTGTGCTCCAGTATCGTATGTGCTGGGAAGCCACTGTACTGTTTGTTGAAAAAGTCAATTCATCAAAAACTTTGGTTAGTTTTAGTCGAGAGCTAGATACGGGTTCGTATTTAGACTTTTCCTAGATCTAATGTTTAATTTTTACAGAAGATGGTAGATATAATATATAATTATTACTGAACAAAATATAGGGTTTTTTTAATGTTAACAAATACATGATAAATATTTATTCTAACTTTCTTTTCTATGATGAAAATTAAAACATTTATTGTTATAAAACAAACTATACTTACAAATCAGATTTTAATTAATTAAATTATTTTCTGCCAAGTGACTTGCATCAGCTCTAGGAGTATTAATTACTCCCGATTCACCAACTATTGACTGCATTGTATTTTATTTCTATGGATTTTTACAATGTTAGAACAAACTAGATAAGGAAGTGAAGTTAATCATAGGATACATATTGTATAATTGGACCATGTTAATCAGAATGGGACTATGCGCCAAATATAAAAATGGCAGAAAAATTGCTCCAAAGTTAAAACATTGTTATTACTTACCTATTAATGATTTTAGTTATATTTTTTATATATGGGTTTATGAGTATCAAATTTTAACTAATTCTATAAAACTGTAATAAATAATCGAAAATTTATTTTTGTTTTTTAAACTTTTGGCGCTTGGTTCCCTTCTGATTTATATTTATTTTAATCAGGCAAGTTTTTCAGAAAGGAAATAGTAGGCAATAAAAGTCAAACAGTTTTTTGTTTGGAAACTTACGTATCTATTTTCATTATAAAAAAATAACATTGTTTAGAAAACAAAACTAACACTTATACCTCTTCTTCATCCGGCTCAAAATCTAGGTTTTCACCATAGCCTTCTAAGTCGTCGTCGAAATCCATACCTTTAAGGCCTCTGTAGAAATTTTTAGCATCAGTGGGAATAAAGGGCATTAGAGACTTAATGTCCTGTAACTTTTTGTTTGAAATTTCGGTACCATTAGGCCAAAGAATATCTATATCATTCTTAAAAGCAGAGGGAACTTGCTGTTTCAGATTTTTTTGAAGCAAAACTTCATGGAACTCGTCGTTTTCAATATGAGAATATTTAAAAAAAACTGAAAATGGTTTATCCTTTTCGATTTTGATTACTCTGGTTTGTAACCAACTAATCTTGTTCTTGAGGGTGTCTGTTTTTCTATTAGTGATTTCTTTCTCTAAGTTTGCTACTGAATAAAAATACTCAGTTTTCATTTCTGTTACAACCAATGGGTTCTTTCTCCTGCAATTTTTCATAATATTGGCATAATCTTGCATCGTATAAATTCGTTGGTTTAATCGAAGTGCCTTCTCTATGTCCGAAAAATCGGAATCATTTGGCAGATAGCTGTGACCAGATATTAAGTACTTAAAATAAATAGTTTTTAAAGAGGAATGGCGACTAAGAATGTACTTTAGCATTAAAACTATTTTAATGTTTCTATTCTGGCCTCCGCAGCTATCTGACCACATTATAAGAGTTTCGGTATTCCTTTTTAAGAAAATTTCTATAAATCTTTTTAGGCATGATCCCACCTCTTGTGCTCCTCTTCCGGCATCTCCTTCCTTCCAAATAAAACAATATCCTTTATTTCCACAATGTATACCCTCATTATAAAGCCAGAGTTGTCGTTTATAGAAAACAAGATTTGTAGGAATACACGGCAATGGTAATGTTTTTTCCATGTCATATGTCAAAGTTTGAAGTTGTTCACTCTGATTTGCCATATCAAAATCACTTTTCATTTTTTTTCTTGCTGCCTCAGCTGCTTGCAGATGTAAATTATGTTCAAGAATTAGTTGTTCCTTGTCCTTTTCTTGCATAGCATTTTGTTGTTTTGCGTTGAATGAATCGCATGTACTGCACGTGTCTTTTATTCTTGGTTTTCTACGTAAATTAAAATATTTATAAAAATTTGTTTAAAACATGCAAAAGATACTCTAACATCATTGTTTTCACTCTTATACAAATCATACATCTTACGCTCTGTGACGTCATAGTTTAAATACCTAGACTCGGTTTGCGACCTACAATAATGTGATTTGTATGTGGGAAACTTTTTTATATGAGCAATAATAGAAGCAATAACTTCTTCAGAAAGTTTATTTTTTCCTCCTTGCTTCGCGCCCCTGGCATCTTTTATCTCCCCTTTCCTAAATTTGCACAAAGCAGTATTTATTCTTTTCGAACTTACTCTAAGAGTTTTCATAAAAAAATCTTTACATACTGATATAGTGTCCAAGCGATAACACCGTGTAAAAGACCTCTTGTCAGAATTTTTAATTCGCTTACGTTTGACAGGGGTTTCCTGAACCTTGGCAGCAATAAAAGCTGTTTGCGCATCATAGCTAGCAAGCTTATAAAAGTTTTCAAAAATATGCTTTCTTTTTTCTTCACTAATTAAATCAGAACATTTACGTACACAGTTGCACTGATAGTTGCTAAGAAATTTTTTTGCCTCGACAAATTTTAATTGCTCTGTGTAATACGGCTTATTAGCATGTTGTAGCGTCTTCTTTGTTTTAAAAGTCTGACCACTAAATTTTCTTTTTCTTCCTTTTTGCGGCCTACCAGTGTTTTTGTTAGTATCACTTTCAACGTCATTATTCTTATATTCACTATTAGAGGGGCTCCCACTGTCACTATTTTCATTTGAGGGCTGATAATCCGAATCAACATCTTCGTGGTTAGGGGCAATAGTTACATCTATTTCGGCCCAAGCATTAGGTATTATTTCCGCACATAATACGCTCTTGTCGGCTGGTAATACTAATTCATTTTTGTTTGAAAATGGTTTTAAATTACCCGTGTCTTCGTTGTTTATTGTCACGTCAGATAATATATTAATTTTTTGAGAGCTTGGTTCAGGTAACTTCAGGTTTTCTGCTTCAGAGAGAGGGCAACTTTGGCAATCCGGTTTATTATTTTCAGCATCATACATAATTATTTCCATGTTCTCTATATCATAATGATTGTCTCTAGCTTCTGACTCTGGACGAACACTTTCGCTGGGTATATTTTCAAGGGGAACATTTGTCAACACGGTAAGTGACTTTTCCTGCAAAAACAAGAAAAAAGAAACTGTTACACATTATACACTGTCTACTTATAACCGTATTATTGTTGCATCAAATTAAAACTTTTAACAAAATTATTTTAAAAAACATGTCAAATAATAGAGGGAAAGTATATTCATAAATACCAGTAGTAATTTAACTCACCGAGGTATTTTCTAGAAGTGGGCACATTATTTTGCTGTCAAAGCTCATGTCCTTTATATCAAAATAGCTGTCTCTAACTTCTGACTCTGGACGAATACTTTCGCTGGGTACAATTTCATGTGAAACCTTTGTCAATACGGTAAACTGCTTCTCCTGCAAGAACGAGCAAAAAAACGTCACATACTACACCCTATTTATCTAAAACCATATTGATATTACAGACAATCAAAATTATAAGAAAAAAACATGTCAAAGAATAGGTAAACTATATTCACAAAACAAGTAGTGAAATTTAACTTACCGAGGTATTTTCTTGAAACGGGGATATTTCTTTGCTGTCACCGCTTTCCTTGGTCTTAAGGACCATGTCGACAATCCTCCTGCTTCTTTTCATATTAATTTTTACACAAAACACAACAGAATTAATAAAAAATGCTAACTCTCACTACAATCTGACACGTGCGATAAAAACAATACAATAACCTCAAAATATTTGTATACAAGCAAAAGGAACCAAGCGCCAGAGTTTATACATACATATGCGTTTATCTGAAAGGAACTAGCCGCCTGGTTCCTTTCAGATTAATAAGAAATGCTATATTGCGGGTATGGCTGTTGGTTTATAAGTATATTTTTATCGTAAATAAAAAAGCGGCGTTTGGATCTTTTCTGAATAATATTTTAACAAACTAACTACGTGGTTTGGTACCATAACCTCTATTTGTAAAAAAATGTCGCTTGGTTCCTTTCTGATAAACATGGTCCAATTGACCTCAAATACAATTGTTTTGAATAACAGTGTAATGAAATATAAGTAGTATCATAAACAAAACCATATTACTAAATTTATTTTTATAATCTCTTGTGATATAAAATTGAGCTTTTAGTACATGTTTAGCCCTTGAAAACAAAACAGGTAGCTTTTTGATTATATCAGTACCTTAATTGCTAGATCAATTCATATATGATTCTTTGTATATGTATTGATATAAAATGATATATTTTTAATTCAAAAATATTTTTTCATGTTTAAATCAAAAAAATATTCGTCTTCTATTCTATTATCATTTAACAAATTGATATGGATATTTCTTTACCCTTTGAATAACAAATTATGTTTTAAATAGTGTAACATTGTGTGACTAGTGGGGTCCGCATCATACGGGTTTTTTTATTTACTGAATTTATGGCCGATTTTATTGAAATTTTGATATGAGAGTTTTTTGGGACCGTGATAACGAATTTGTAATCAAGTTTTATAGCATCAATTAATTTTTTTCTTACATTTGCATAAGTGTATGCCAAAACCTTTGGTTAGTTTTAGTCGAGAGCTAGATACGGGTTCGTATTTACGCTCCGTCCTACGTAAGCGCAAAAAAAGAGAGCGTGCGATGCGTTCGATAAGTGCAATTCGGACGATGTAAGCGTCCCTTGTGGTATCGCACGCACGGACGTATCGATCAAACGGATAAATTTTTTTCACAGGCGTCCACTGTATTAGCGTACGGATTACCGACTAGTACCAGCATACGGATTGACGATGCCAGTTCATTCGGATTTCGTAGTGAGCGACGTTGGACTTGAGAAGGGGAAAGGATGAAGAAAAGTCGGAGCGTTTGTTAGCAGAAGAGGAAGAATTGGAAAAAAAGCTAAAAAAAGAAAACATAGTATCTGGATAACAAACATATTCAAGAAGAGATCGGAGCATGGAGAATATCACACCCTATTTCCTGATTTGTTAAACGATGACACAAAGTTCTTCCAAATTTTCATGTCGCAAGATAAATTCAATTATCTTGTTGACATCCTAAAACCACATTTACTGAGACAGAATACTACATAAGGAGGCTATAGGGCCAGAAGAAAGGCTTCGGTTTTAAGGTATTTATTAAAATTAAACATTGGATGTTATTTTTATTAAAATGTAAATATTGGCCGAGAATCTCGTTTTTGATCTCGCAGTAAACGTTCCATAGTTAACATTTTTTTGGGGAGGACATCAGTGCAGAGTTTCGCTATTGGCACGTGAAGACATAGTTTCCACAATGGGTGAAGGCGGCATTTCGTAAGGTGTAGATGAATGAGAAAACATCGCCGGAGACAGATTGGCAGAGTTTCGTTCATGGCAGGTGGAGGAGGAGGAGGAGAACATATATTTCCAGATGGTGTCGAAGCAATGTTTGTGATTTTTCCATGCAGGCGAAGTAAACATCGTTGTATTTGAACATATGTGCCGGAGCCATTACAATTTCACTTTTTCTTTATTTAAATCAGATGCAAAGATTGCATCAGGATATTCAGGATTGATTGGAGTTGTCGCAAGCCTCATCTCCACGTTGTTAACCATTTGAAACAATTGAGATTTAATTTGATTGGTCCGTAAAGGAAAAGTCTTTACTGTTTTAGCCATATTGATGAAAAACCACAGAGGGTCACCAGATTTCTGCTTTGTTCCTTTCTTGTTAAGTATTGTTGTAGAATGTTTGCAGTTGAACCGTGAAGTTTGTGAAGCTGCGGGTGATTTCCTACCGACAGTTCGAAGGATTCTATGGATTGTTGATTCCTGCATCGCTTGTATCTAGATTACTAGAATCAACGGTGCTTCGCTGTGTTTGTCGTTAATAAAATATAGGCGATAGGCTTGATCGCCGTTCTTCCTCATCGTTTAGGTATGGTGCTAGGAAAGAAAGTTCTGAAGAATTGGGAGGTTTTTTTGATGCTGCTTGGCCGCTTTTGGTCTTACGCAAATTCAAAGCCTTATGGTTGTCCTGATTCTGGTCCATCGCCCTGATACATTGCCTGTAAAATTAAAAAAACATTTTTTTAGGCATAGCCACGGGAATTCTTTTAGATCACTGGATTTTCCATCGGATTGGCGAACGTACAGTGGAAGAATTGTGTATTGACCTGCGAAGCCATTATTGAAATCCACAGCCCATAGTGATGCCAAAACCTTCTGAAGATACGTGGATTGAATCAAAAAGGTTTTTACGAGAAATGGAATTTTCCCAACGCAACGCTGCCATTGATGGAAAACACGTGTTTATTCAAGCACCACCGCAAGGGTTCAAATTACTTTTGTTATAAAAACACTTTATTTGGTACGATTAGCGACGCAAAAAAATTTATCGTCGAGTGTCGGTGCTTTTGGTAAGAACTTGATGCTAGTATTTTAAGAAACGAGTTTGGGGCAAAGGTTTACAGGATGGCACCTAAACATACCTCCACGAAAAATACCACCAGGAGGCACTGAAGCACTACCCATGTCATCATCGGTGACGAAGCTTTTCCACTGTGCACGTATTTAATGCGACCATACTCGGACGATGCCGAAAGAAATGAAGAAAAAAGTGTTTAACATCGGCTCAGTCGTGCGAGAAATACCGTGGAAAATACATTTGAATATTGGCAAGAAAATTTAGAATTTTCGAACGAAGATTGTCTATGCACGAAGAGCACATTGTAACTGTTGTAATGGCTCATGTGTTTGAAAAAACTTTTTAAGAAATGACACATGTATGGAAGAAAATAATAACCCATCTAGAGAGGACTGCAAAACCCAGAATTTAGGTGGTAATTCACGCACAGATGCTTTAAGTAGGGATAGTTCAAAAAATTATTTTAACTCAGAAACAGGGTGGTAGATTGGCAATTGAGGAGAATTCGCCGGAAGGCGCGTTGTATAAGTAATTAAATAAAAGTTTATAAACTTACCATTTTGATTTAACCTTTTCCCAATTTCCTCCCAGATATTGTCCCTTCTTTGCTGGTTAGAATAGTTAGGGTTTTTTTTAAAATTTTATATTTCTTCGTACTCTTGCACAATTGCAATTGTCTTGACGCTCCATGGTGCAAAAACAACGCGTATACACGACAAACGCCAAAATGCAAATGACCAACGATGCAGAGCGAGCGCGCGGGGTGCTCCACTGATCGGCATTCCGTATGACGTCATCGGCAACGGTTGCCCTCGAGCAACGGTGTCAGCATTGCCGATGTGGATGCGTACGATGCGGACAGGTGGACGCACTTATTGAGTTTCTATACAAAGAATACTACGATCCGTTGCGTGCGATGCGTCCGATGCGTACGATACCGACAAGTGGACGCTTACCTTAAAAGACCTCTTGTCAGAATTTTTAATTCGCTTACGTTTGACAGGGGTTTCCGAACCGGCAGCAATAAAAGTTGTTTCCATCATAGCTAGCAAGTTAAAAGTTTTCAAAAGTATTTTTTTTTTCACTAATTAAATCAGAATTTTACTTAACATTTGATAGTTGCTAAGAAATTTTTGCCCCCGACAAATTTTAATTGCTCTGTGTTACCATTGATGTTGTAGGCCTTTGTTTTAAAAGTCTGACCACTAAATTTTTTTTTCTTCCTTTTGGGCCTACCAGTGTTTTTGTTAGTATCACTTTCAACGTCATTATTCTTATATTCACATAGAGGGGCTCCCACTGTCACATTTTCATTTGAGGGCTGATAATCCGAATCAACATCTTCTTTAGGGGCAATAGTTAACATTTGGCCCGATAGGTATTATTTCCGCACATCATTCTTTGTCGGCTGGTAATACTAATTCATTTTTGTTTGAAAATGGTTTTAAATTACCCGTGTCTTCGTTGTTTATTGTCACGTCAGATAATATATTAATTTTTTGAGTTCAGGTAACTTCAGGTTTTCTGCTTAGAGAGAGGGAACTTTGGCAATCCTGTTTATTATTTTCAGACCATAATTATTTCCATGTTTCATATCATAATGATTGTCTCTAGCTTCTGACTCTGGACGAACACTTGCTGGGTATATTTTCAAGGGGAACATTTGTCAACACGGTAAGTAACTTTTCCTGCAAAAACAAGAAAAAAGAAACTGTTTCACATTATACACTGTCTACTTATAACCGTATTATTGTTACATCAAATTAAAACTTTTAACAAAATTATTTTAAAAAACATGTCAAATAATAGAGGGAAAGTATATTCATAAATACCAGTAGTAATTTAACTCACCGAGGTATTTTCTAGAAGTGGGCACATTATTTTGCTGTCAAAGCTCATGTCCTTTATATCAAAAATAGCTGTCTTTAACTTCTGACTCTGGACGAATACTTTCGCTGGGTACAATTTCATGTGAAACCTTTGTCAATACGGTAAACTGCTTCTCCTGCAAGAACGAGCAAAAAACGTCACATACTACACCCTATTTATCTAAAACCATATTGATATTACAGACAATCAAAATTATAAGAAAAAAACATGTCAAAGAATAGGTAAACTATATTCACAAAACAAGTAGTGAAATTTAACTTACCGAGGTATTTTCTTGAAACGGGATATTTCTTTGCTGTCACCGCTTCCTTGGTCCTTAGGACCATGTCGACAATCCTCCTGCTTCTTTTCATATTAATTTTTACAAAACACAACAGAATTAATAAAAAAATGCTAACTCACTACAATCTGACACGTGCGATAAAAATAATACATAACCTCAAAATATTTGTATACAAGCAAAAGGAACCAAGCGCCTAGTTTATACATACATATGGTTTATCTGAAAGGAACTAGCCGCCTGGTTCCTTTCAGATTAATAAGAAATGCTATATTGCGGGTATGGCTGTTGGTTTATAAGTATATTTTTATCGTAAATAAAAAAGCGGCGTTTGGATCTTTTCTGAATAATATTTTAACGAACTAACTACGTCGTTTGGTACCATAACCTCTATTTGTAAAAAAATGTCGCTTGGTTCCTTTCTGATAAACATGGTCCAATTGACCTCAAATACAATTGTTTTGAATAACAGTGTAATGAAATATAAGTAGTATCATAAACAAAACCATATTACTAAATTTATTTTTATAATCTCTTGGATATAAAATTGAGCTTTTAGTACAGGTTTAGCCCTTGAAAACAAAACAGGTAGCTTTTTGATTATATCAGTACTTTAATTCCTAGATCAATTCATATATGATTCTTTGTATATGTATTGATCTAAAATGATATATTTTTAATTCAAAAATATTTTTTCATGTTTAAATCAAAAAAATATTCGTCTTCTATTCTATTATCATTTAACAAATTGATATGGATATTTCTTTACCCTTTGAATAACAAATTATGTTTTAAATAGTGTAACATTGTGTGACTAGTGGGGTCCGCATCATACGGGTTTTTTTATTTACTGAATTTATGGCCGATTTTATTGAAATTTTGATATGAGAGTTTTTTTGGACCGTAATAACGAATTTGTAATCAAGTTTTATAGCATCAATTAATTTTTTTCTTACATTTGCATAAGTGTATGCCAAAAACTTTGGTTAGTTTTAGTCGAGAGCTAGATACGGGTTCGTATTTACGCTCCGTCCTACGTAAGCGCAAAAAAAGAGAGCGTGCGATGCGTTCGATAAGTGCAATTCGGACGATGCGGTCAAAGCGAAACCTGTCCAACGTGGCAATATGTAAAGCGACTAATGCGGCGAAGAATATATGAAACCTCCAGTCACAGTAAATATTTTTCAGGTAAGAGCTGATATTGTAGACTAGAACACTATGTCGTGGGCTACTCAGCGGAGAGCGTTATTTTTGGATAACACTTTTTTAAAAATATCCGCTATGCGAAGGCAAAAAAGAAAAAGAAAACCAACGAATGTAATTTATTTGGAAAGAACGCGAATGGGTAAATTTCATCATATATTCGAAGAGCTGAGGCAACCAGGAAATGGTTCTTTATTCTATGGATATTCAAGAATGTTGCCGAGTACTTTTGATTATATTGCAGAAGCTATTAGACCGGAACTGAAGCATTCTATAACAAATTTTCTGAGGCCTATATCAGTGGAGGAGCGTCTTTTGTTGACGATAAGGTAAGAATCATAAAAATAAATTTTAACTTTTAATGAACGTTTATTTTTTATGAAATAGTTTCTAACATCTGTAATTTAAACATTTAATTATTGTACGGTTAATACATAATATAACTTCTAAAGATCCAAAAAATAACTATTGTCGTATTGTTGTTGAGTGGAGTGATGAGAAATATCTGATGACAAAGACATATATGTAACTGCTGGCGGTGGGTATGGTGAAGATATGTAAGAAGTGCCTGTTGCGTCAGGTTGAACTGGTCTTTGTATCTGCTGAGTTAAATTTTGCTGAGTTTGATTTAGTAATTTCATTAATTTATAAATTTTGAACTGCACTACGAAACGTTAACTTATTTAAGGAACGAAGAAGTCTCACATGAGGAAGTAGAGACTTAAAGAAATTTATGTCCTCATCATCTTCAATATCACTTTTGTTTAATAACTCAATTTTCTTTCGTTCAATATTTAACATTTCTTGTTCGAAGTTAGTAGGATTATTTTGGACCTTAGGTTTTCTACGTATTTCAATTGGTTTTAATACTTCACTTTTATCAGACGATTCATTATCGACATCCTTCTGCTGTATCTGTTGGGGCGTTTTTGGCCTCTGATTCTCCTCACTTTGGGAAATTTGTTCATTTTGTGATAGAGCTGTATCCTGCGGAAGAGAATTATCTTGCTGATCTTCTAACTCTATATTTTGGGAAAGTTTAATGTTGCTTTGTGTGTTTCTAGGTGTAAATAGGGATTTAAGAAATAGCATTGAATGAAAGTGTGCCCATGATCCCTGGTAGATAGGGGCTTGTTCACTATCATCACCCGAACGGCCCTTTGGAATTTTTTAAAATTCTTTCCGGAAATTATCACGCAAGTTCTTCCACTTTGTCTTAACTGCGTCTTCTGGAAAGATATTTTTAAATAAAATAACACATATTATATAATATGTCAGGCAATTTGGAGAAAGTTGGTAGTAATACATATGGCAGAGCCTACCGAGGCAGATTTCAAAAAGGTATCTGATGCTTTTTGGAATAAGTGGCAATTTCCTAATTGTATCGGATGTATAGATGGGAAGCACATAAGAATTAAAAGGCCTCAAAAATCCGGCTCTATGTATTATTGTTACAAAAACTTTTTTTCCGTAGGACTTCTTGCAGTCGCAGATGCCAATTATAAATTCGTTATGGTAGATGTGGGATCTTATGGCAAAGAAAATGATGCAGGTGTTTTTGAAAACTGCTCCTTTTGACACGCAATTTAGTCAGGAAAAATAAGGCTACCAGAAGAAACATATTTGCCTGGTTCAGCAGTCAAAGTTCCTTTCGTTTTTCTTGGAGATGAAGCTTTCCCTTTGACAGAATATTTAATGAGGCCGTATCCACGATCCCAGTTGCAGGAAGGAGAAGAAAATGATGTTTTTAATTACAGATTATCAAGAGCTAGGATGGTTGTGGAGTGCTCATTTGGAATTATGGTAGCTAAATTTCGTCTTCTGGGAAAAGCAATTGATGCATCGTCAAAGCAATAACATTACTACATAACATCATTATTGATTTGGAGGGACCAACAAATTCAGATCAACAAGATATAACTGGTAATAATATACTTGCAAGTGTACGACCATCTGAAAAATATAACGCTTCTACAAAAAACGCTATTGGTATCAGAAAAGTTTTTCCCCAAATTTTTTTAAATTGGCTCCTTTAGTACGTGTTTAGTTTATATCGTTCATATGAGTTTTAAATAAATATAAGTGAATTTGTGGATTTAAAATATTTTTGTTATATAACTCTGCTATTTCACAATTTTAATATACTCAACATAATGAAATACTTAAAACTTACTTGTTTCTCCTAAATCTGAAGCAATGCGTGTCCATTCCCTATCTACAAATAATCTGTTGTGATAGTGTTTATGACTCATGTCCCAAAGAAATCTGTTATTTTTTACCGCGCTTATTAATAATTCCGTAAAATTTTCGGCCATTTTGAAAAGACGTACAAAACGTGCTAAAAATCACATAAACTATCCAGCGCCTATGACACCGCTCACGCGACTAACGCGGAAAAATCAAATTATTTGATCTCCCCTTCCGCTTTAGAACCCGCTTCAACCGCCCGCTCTGCTTAAAGTCGCCGACATAGGACAGATTCATAATAAGAAGGGTTTTGATAAAGACGCGTCGGTCGCGCCGCTCGCACCGCACGCTTCTACCGCTCACGTAGGAGGGGGGTTACGCGGTGTCCTGCGTGAGCGGCAACACGCGACCGGCGCGACCGGCGCGGTCGACGGCATATGCGGTAAACGCGACCAGAGTGTCCTACGTGCAAATGCACGCCGCGTTTTGTTTCGCAGTTTGCGAGATGTTGTGGAACAAGAAGCGCGCGATTATTTTAACTGAGAGTACGTACTATCAAGGAATTCTAAAATTGCGTAAAAAAGGCTCAATAAACGACACAAGATGAATACCATATTTTTGGAAAGACGTAAATACGGTGAATTTCATCATTTGTATGAAAAATTAAGATCTTGCCCAAGAGGTCCAGCTTTATTTCGCGGTTATTGCAGAGTGTTACCCGAAACATTTGACTACATTGTAAAAGCAATAACCCCCGAATTGAAATATTCAGAAACCAATTTTCAATGTCCGATTTCAGTTCCAGAGAGACTAATGCTAACTTTAAGGTAAGCCAAATACAAACTTTATTTTGGGGTCCGTTACCCTTTAGGTATATTCGATTTGAAAAAAATAAAAATTACAGATAAAGAGAACACATTTTATTTTGTGGATTTCAAAAAGAAAAAATCCGAAAAAATGCATTTTTGCAGAGAAAAATCAAATTAAAAGTCGAAAAATCACTATGTTTTTAGGTTAAGTAAACGGCCAGATTTTGCGACGTTGTCGCGTTAAAAAAAGATTTAAATTTTATTTAACGGCGCATTTATGATAAAGAATATTTACAATTTAACGAGGAAAACCTAACGAGAACTAACCAAAAACTAACCAGACCTAGGTAATAGTTTGGAAGTTCTTGTTTGTTAGTTCTGGTTACTTTTTTCTATAAAAAAAACTTCATTTCTGGTAAGTGGAAAAAAACAACCTTCGATAATAACAAATTATTTAGAAAACATCTGGCAACATTGCTTTCCTTGAAAGAAAAGAACGTCAAAAAATTCTCGTCGTTTTTATGTTTGTCAGCCATGTTACTTTAGAATTTTATATGGAAAGTAAAGAAATTCTTTTATTTTGTGAAAATGTGAGTAAAAAATTAATTTTTCAGACTAAGGTTTTATAGTTAATAAATACGTAAAAAAAATTCTCATCTAATCTTCTGCTGTGTTTTCCTAAAGTTTTAACAAGGGGAATTTTCTTTCTTAATGATTTTCAACACTTTGTTATTGCGGGGCAACAACTAGTTGAACTCTGGGAAGAATTAATTTATAAATATTAAAGAAAGTCATCACTTTGATTTCCTTGATACGGTTGGTATCAGAAGTTCGATGTCTGTGGATTTTCGACTGTGACATAAGTCTTTGGTACTAGGGTTGGTATGCAGACGTTGATGCCTGTGGTTGACTGGTGAGATCGGTCAGATAAGCAGGGTGAATGTTTGAGGCAGGTGATTGTGCGCTAGAAGGATATGAAGGCTGGTGATAAGATGAGACGGATGCTTGGTTTGTATTTGTATTTATATTATAGGGATGTCGATTGTTGTGTACTTTCCATATTTCTGCAGCCAAAAGATTCTGAACCTGACTTCTAAAAGATAATTTATTTAGAGACGGAAGTTGTCTTACGTGAGGAAGAAGCGACTTGAAAAAAATTTTTATCTTCATCATCATCATCATTTTTTTTTAATAAGGCAACCTTTCTAGCTTCTAATCTAAAAATTCCTCATCTAAGTTCCTGTTTTTTGCTGGTGCTTTTCGCTTCCGTTGTATTACAATAGGAGTAGTTGGGGTGTCTTTCCCTGGTAATGCATTTTCCAAGTCATCATTTGGTTTTTGTCGGGGCACACGTGTAACTAGTTTTGTTGCTGGTTGAGAGGAATCAGTTCTAGGTTGTGATAGTTCGTCATCATCAAGTTCTTCATCAGATTTTGCTTGTGAAGACTGTGATATTATATCGTGTTCAGTTTCACGTTCCTGGGACAACTGGTCAGCATGAGAAGTATTTCCGGTATCTTCTATATTTCCTTCTGTCACCTTAGGTGTTAATATATGTTTCAAAAACAGCATTGCTTCAAAATGACACCATGTGCCGGTGTACCGAAAGGCGTTCTCTCCGTCATCTCCCGATCGGAACTTGGGTATTTTGTTCAGCTCTTTTTTAAATCTGTCCCGTAGATTCTTCCATTTATTTTTCACAACTTCTTCTAAAACAAAAGAATAGTAATTTAAAAATTGGGGTTATGATTTTCCAGATATTTAGCAACAGGGATACAATTCAGACAACTTCAATATTCCTTCAGGATATCTAAGACTGCCGTAGCTGTCATCATAATTGAAGTGTGCAAAGCAATTTGGAAAACGTTGGTTCAGAAGCACATGCCCCAACCCACAACTGAAGACTTTAAAAAGATTGCTTCCGATTTTTGGACACGGTGGCAGTTTCCAAATTGCATCGGATGTTTAGATGGCAAACATATAAGGATAAAACGGCCCCCGAAATCTGGATCGATGTACTATTGTTACAAAAACTTTTTTTCAATTGGTCTGCTAGCACTTACAGATGCGAATTATAAATTCATAATGGTAAATGTTGGATCTTATGGTAAAGACAGTGATGCAGGAGTATTTGAAAACTGTCCTCTGCGCCAAGGAATCGAGAGTGGGTCAATTGTACTACCAGAAGAAAATATATTGCCTGGTTCAACCATTACTGCACCCTACGTATTTCTCGGTGATGAAGCATTTCCACTTACAGAATATCTAATGAGACCATTTCCACGACCACAATTACAAGAAGGAGGAAAATTACATGTTCAACTACAGACTTTGCCGTGCGAGGATGGTAGTGGAGTGCTCATTTGGAGCAATTGCGTCCAAGTTTAGAATACTACTGAAAGCAATCGAAACAAATGTCGAAAACGCTGTGCATATAGTTAAAGCAATAACTTTATTGCATAATATCATTAAAGACCTTGAAGGCATATCTGAAGTGGATTTGGTTAATTATAGAAGCGTTACGATTGATCGAAGAAATTTTATGCGATCCAGCAGAAGGCATAATGCTTCATCAAGGAAAGCTGTATTGGCTAGAAAGAAATTTTGTAGATTTTTCACACTTCGCCCCTTAACTCATGAATAGTATTATTTTAGTTGGCGTTTCTTAACTTTTTTCCAATAAATAGATTTTCAGTTCAGTCTTATTGTTTTTATTTCTTACTTTACTTCCGACCATCATCTAATTCTATTTAAGATTGTTTTTATTCAGTTAGCCTTAAAGAATCATTCGATCCGGTTTACTACCACTACCTCCTATTCAAATTAAAAATTTAATTCAATACTTCCTATTCAAAATAACTTCTAACTTAAATTTAATTGTAATTAGAAGAAAAAATAAACTACTAAATACAATGAGGTAAAAAATGGTTCATTTTTTCTGCAGCTTGGCCATTTGAAAACATCTACCGGGTGACACAGCGGACATGTAACAGCCCATAACTTTTTTATTTATCAGAATACATTTTTGAAATTTGGTATATGCACCTATCGTAAGAACACGCTATTAATGACTTAATTAAACCATTTTTTTCGCTTCCGGTTTAACCGGAAGTAACCCTAAATTTTAAATTTTAAATAGCACCCTGTCTATATTTTTAGCCTATCTGATCCGCCTCAAAATTCTCTTTTCAACGATATGTCATACATGTCATTTGGTTTCAAATGGCTGCCAAAATTGATTTTTTTCCCAAAATGTTAGTAGGCCATGATGTAACAATTACCAATTATCAGCATGTAAAAGGCGTTTAGATGTAAAGAATAAGGTGTAAAAGTAATTGTGATTTTGTTATTTTTGCTCTTTTTAATAAGAGTTAGGAATAGAGGTAAATTTTAAGAAATTTTGAAATCTATTTTTTTAACCCTTAACATCTCAAAATCTAAAATAGAAAACTCCAATTTTTATTTAAAGTAACTTTTGATCAAACATTTATTAATTTATATAATTTATCAAAACTGGTATGCACAACACCTTTTCACCAAAATCCATTAGACCAAGCCTACTTGGCGTGTTATTGATACTAATAATCTACGTATTTATGTATAATTTTTGCGTTTTTAATAAAAAAGTCAGTTCTTCATACTAGTTCTGATAAATTATATGAAATACTAAATGTTTGACGTAAAGTTTCATTAAAATATATACAGGGTGCTATTTAAAATTTAAAATTTAGGGTTACTTCCGGTTAAACCGGAAGCGAAAAAAATGGTTTAATTGAGTCATTAATAGCGTGTTCTTACGACAGGTGCATATGACAAATTTCAAAAATTTATTCTAATAAATAAAAAAGTTATGAGCTGTTACATGTCCGCTGTGTCACCCGGTATAAGAAAGATTAATTCTCTTATTCTTTCTATGTATAAAATATAATATACTATGTCATAAGATTTGGATTTGCCACCTCGGAAAAACCCCAATATATCCAATTTTATCAAATTATCTTTATTCAGAGGCAAATAATTTGTAAATAAATCCAATTTAAAGAATATTAACACCCTGTATCGTGGCAACGAAGCATTTTCGAACTTGATATACAGGGTGTTTCCTAACTCATACGAAACTTCAGAGGGTGATTCTAGGTCGTTTTAAGAAAAAAGTTGCTATGAACATATGTCGGAGTTGCTTCGTTTCTGAGATACAGGTGTTGAAAGTGAAAAATGGCATATTTTTATTCGATTACAAAAATAGTACGCCACTGCTTTTTCAAAATAAAAATTCTCTTCTTAATCTTCTGGTCAGTTTCTAACATAAATGATCTTTGACTTTTTCTGTCCGACGAACGGTTTTTGCTTAAAAATAAAATAAATTTATTTGCATTTCCCATCATCTTTAAGAATTTTGAAAATGCAGATATTTTTTTTAAGCAAAACCATTCGTCGGACAGAAAAAGCCAAGAGGTTATTTTTGTTAGAAACTAGTCAGAAATTATGAAAATATTCTGAATAAAAATATGACATTTTTCACTTTCAACACCCTGTATCTCAGAAACGAAGCATCTCCGGACATATGTTCATAATAACTTTTTTCTTAAACGACCTAGCCAATTACCTCTGAAGTTTCGTACCGTAGTTAGGAAACACCCTGTATATTAGGAACTTATTTTCTGTATTTCCACCCAAAGAATCCACCAGTAATTTTTGTTGCAACTTTAATGAAACACTGTATATTAGAAAGTACAGGTACGTCAGAAACGAGCACACGCGCGTATCTGTACTTTTCTTTCAATAATATCGAGACATGCAATACCTACTTGTTTCCTGGAGATCTGCTGCGATTCGTTGCCATTCTCGGTCCACCAGCAGTCTGTTATGGTAGTGTTTATGTTTCATGTCCCAAAGGACACGAGTATTTTTAACATTACTTATCAATAATTCGTAAAATGTCTCAGGCATGATGTATAACACACAAAGCTGACCGGCGGAGACTGCAGCGGCAGAAGCGGAAATATCAAATATTTTGACCGGCTGTGCCGCCTCAAAACCGCTGGAACAGTACGTGCCGCGCGTTAGTCGCTACGTAGGACACTCCAATATCAAAACATTACTTTGAAGTTACCGCGTCGACCGTGCCGGTCGCGCCGGTCGCGTGTTGCCGCTCACGCAGGACACCGCGTTAGACTTTTCCTAGATCTAATGTTTAATTTTTACAGAAGATGGTAGATATAATATATAATTAGTACTAAACAAAATATAGGTTTTTTTTTTTTTTAAAGTTTCTCCCTTAAATATTATATATCATATGTTTCCATTTAGATAACACAACATAGCATTTTACCTACAATAAAAATGTTTGTATTTTAAAAATGCTATTATTTTCTCAAAAGCTGCTATTTTTTCAGTTATAATTATTCACTCGAACTTAACCTTAAAATTTCAAAAACTTTTTTAAAATTTCTCGTATTTAAAACTAATTATATCTAAAATGGAATATTTTATAGTAATGTATTTATTATTTTATAGAATAAATTTATTTTTACGTTTCATTAGTAATTATTTTTAATTAAAAGAAAATAACAAACATTTCCCGAAATCATTATTTAGTTAAATGAAAAATGAGTAGTAGATCTAGTTTAGTAAATAGTAAAATTAAAAATTTTCTTACCCAGGTTATTTTGGGCAGTACTTAGATATGGAGTATATTAAGTAGTTTCACCAATAAGTTGTTGTTATACAAGTCTGAGGAGTAAAAAGAAATTCAAAGAGCTTTATTTTTTTGTCAAAAAATATTTTTTTCAATATAAAGTACCTTTACTTTTAATAATATTAAAAATTATTATAAAAAAAATGGTTTAGAATTAGTTTTCAAATATTTAACATTGTTTATTTGTATTAAAAAATAATATTTTATTCATTTAGAATTATTTTATCAAATTTAAAGTTATTAGCAAAGATTTTATTGTAAACAAAATGTTATAAATGATGTTTTCAATGTAAATAAACATTTTTAAATATTTCAGTTTTTAAATATTCAAAAAGGAATTAGTGATTTCAAAAAAAATCAATTTTTACTCAGCTCTGCTCTGTATATTCAAAAATTACACTCAATCATTTAATTTACCATTGTGAACAAAAAATATTTTGATATTGGTATTTTAAACGGTAGTAACAGAATGATTGTTGTTAAGTTTATTTTTTTATAATTTTCTACAGCGCTTATTAATAATTCCGTAAAATTCTGTCAAATTTTCAAGGACTTTTTTGTTTACAATAACATTTTATGATGTTGAATGTGATTTTTAAATATACAGGATATGTCATAAAGTTTTGATTTTGTTTTTGAAATTTGTACATGTAGGCTTAATTCGTTAGGACTGAAAACTCTTTATTCCAAATTTTTAGTATTTATTAAAAGAATCCTTATTAATGTGAATAAATCTCGTTTATTTTTTAAATGTTTTTTTTTTAAGATAGTTTACTCGCAACAGCTGTAGACAAAATTATCGTTTTATAGTAAGTAAAAATTGGCTCGTTTACAAATCAAATCGAAATTGAGATGAACTTTTTTTAATATTTGTTTTTTTCATACTATTTCCGTTAAATTTGTTCATTTTTATTTAATAAAAATTGATTGTTAACCCTTTACTGGTATTCTGTTTTTATTTAACGGAAGTGGTATTCTGGGGTCATATTTAACCCCAGAATTAAATTGATTGTAACAGTACATTAAAAAAAAAGAATTATTTTATTCGTGGTTTTATTTCCTTATACATCTATACTTTTAAATATCAAGACAAAAAACTCTTTATTATAAAATAAATTGTTATAACAATATAATAATAAGATAACGAAAAAAAAACTAAATATTACACTTCTCCATTGAATATCATCTAAAACTAATCAGAACCTCTCATAAGGGAATTTTTTGGGTATCTTCCTAATGTTTATTCATCACTGGAATCCCTGAAATAAAAAACATCACAATTAGACTATTTATAAAAAAATAACAATAACGCTTTTATACTCACATTTGGATTGTGTTGCATGAGTTGCAGACAATTTTCTGAACGGAATGTTGCTTGCAAACGGCTTTCGAACATTTAAAGCATTTTGTAGGGTATTTCCTGTCTTTAGAACGGGGACAAAAGAACACCTCATTCGTTTTGCAGAATTTTTAGGAACATTAGGCTTGTCTTGGGCCGGAAGAGGGATTTCTAAAACTTTTGCAATTGTAGCTTTTAGTTCACTGGATATATTATACAAAGTCAGTCTTTCATGTAAATGTTCATTTATTAAAGCTTCTCCTAGTTCAATATTAAATATCCTTCGAGTTTTTCTGATATCCAAATTTGCAGCTTGAAAGATAACAAAAGAATTTACTCGGGAAATATTTAGCATAGCATAAAACACTGTTAGGGGCCATCTACGACTTCTTCTGTTACACGAATAACCCGCACATTTTTGGTCCAAACTATCAACTCCTGTTTTCGTTGAATTATAAAATTCATTAATTTCAGGCTTCCCAGATTGTCCGTTCACTGTATCATCATGGTGCATAGATGAAAGCAGTATAACGCATCTATTTGATTTTGGTACAAAGGATGTCAGTGTTCGATCCCCAGTAAATCCGAAAACTGACGAATTAAAATGGTATATCCCTTTTATTTTTCCTTAGTGTCCCTACATATGTAAGACCTCTGACTTTCAGCTCATCGACAAGTTCATTAGAAGTAAACCAGTTGTCACCAGTAACATTTCTGTTTGTATTTTCAATAGGTCCTACGAGATCCAAGACATCTAAGGTAGGAACAGATAATTTCTTGGGATTTTTTCTTTCTACATTTTTGCCTGTATATATAAAAGCGTTTAGAAGATAATGGGTTTTAGCATCGCATAGACACATAATTTTGATGCCATACTTGGCTGGTTTACTTTTCATGTACATTCTAAATCTACATTTTCCCCTAAAAGGCACAAGCATTTCATCAACAGTGGCAAATTCGGAACAAGAATAATTAGAGCTGCAATTTTTAACAAATGTCTGAAAAATGTCAGAGATGGCTGCTGCATTATCACCAGCTGAAATTCTTTCAGCTCTACTTTCCGCATTGTCAAATCTTATGGCAGTCAAAAGAAATAGGAAACGCTTGAGGACATTGTTGCCCGAAATATATCCCTACCCTTTCCATTCGTTGCCCACAAAGATGTTGCATCTTCTCTTCCAGATTTAAAGACTCCGGCTAAAATAATCAATCCAAGAAATGCTTTGAGTTCAGACATGCTCAAATGGTTTATAAAATATACATGGTCACTATGATATTTTGCACTAAGTTCTGTTATTTTTGCATTCGTATGTTCTAAAATTGTTTCTAAAATGTCATCGGTAAATAACAGTCGCCAAGCTTCATAAGGTGTTGACGGATTAGCCAATCTTGCTTGTCCTTTTAGGCCGGGAAGGTATGTAACTATATTGTGAGCGGCAGTTCGTACGTCACGTCGTGGTGCATTTTTTGCCCATTTATAACGGTTTTTTCCATAAAAATAGTTAGTAGAGGCATTAGGGGTGTTACTTTGGGATTCTTTTCCCTCAAACTCACAGGCGTATTCATCCTGGAATACTTCTTGTAAATTATCTTCATGTTCTTCATCTGAAATTTCTTGTTCTGACCCTGTGTCGTGGTTACTGTGTTCGCTACGTGCATCGGATATGTCCCCGTCACTTTCTTCACAGCCTTCTACCTGCGGGATATCATCTAGGTCGCTATCATTCATTAATATATCCTCTAGCTCACGATCAGTTAAAAATTTGCGAGACATTTTTTTCGAAAAGAAAAACTTAACTGGTATTTTGGGGTCGCAGTTGACCCCAGTTGCGTATATTTTCAAAAGAAAGCACACTGCAAGTACGAGAGTCAGGCACCAACTAAAAGGTTCTTATTCACGAGGCTACTTAAGCGCGCGTGGCAGTGTTGCCAAAGATTACGATTTTTCGTACAATTTTGTGCACTTGGGGTCGCCCATGACCCCGTGATACCAGTTAAGGGTTAAACGGGTTGGGACTATTACCAGTTTTCTATTTTGTTTAATTTGTGATGCAGTATTTAAAATGAAGAGAGAGAAGATCGAATATGTTTTATTAAAAGTTTTGAATGTTTGAAAATATTATTTTTCTAGGAGACTACACAAAATATATAAAGTTTTATGTTCATTTTCTTTCTTTTATTAGTTTTAAATAAAGCATAATAAATTGTTTATTTATGTACTATATACAAAAAGTATCTTAAAAATATAATAATTAAAATTCAAAATTTTCTTTGGTATTTATTTTAAAATAGTAATTATTGTTTACTACAAATAATGTAACATAATATATGTTTAATTTTTTAATTTAAACCTTAAAAAAATAAATCACTTATACTTTCATTTATTATAAATTTATAGAACCAAATAATAAGAGAGAAAGATGGAAGACCGGTTTCGTTCTTGTTCTTTAATATTATTATTAAAAATAAGATTTGGTAAGAAAAGAATAAAAATTTAGGGTTGTTTGTAGCAGTTTTTGTCTTATTAATTAATTTCTTTATGTTTTTTTTAAACATAGCTCTAATTAAATTTTGATTACTACATCACTAAAATTCATAAAAAGTTTAAATTTTGGAAGTAATTTAGAGTGGTCTTGAATATTATTAATTAGTGAGGAAATTTGTTCTATATATTCTACAGAGTGGGTTAAAATTAGTGATTTTACCGCGAGATACAAACATAAAGAAAAGTGTATTTTTTAAATGGAACACTCTGTATATTATAACATATAAAAGACAATTAAAATCTTTTGCAAATGATATATCATGTTCCTATATTTAAATAGTAAAGTTTTGGAAATAAGAACAAGAGTCCGTAAGAATTGGATTATTTTGGGATATATGCTAATTTTCCGAATTCAAAAACAACAATAATAATATACATATATTATTTATAACATTTTGTATATTAATATATTGGAATTTAATTTAAAATATTAATAATATGTTTATTGATTTTTTTTTACCTTGGATTCGATATCTATCTTGACTTATATGTTGACCTCTTTGACCTCTTCTTGAACCTCTTTTGACTTCTAAATTGAACTCTTCATTGATCTCTCCATTGACCTCTCCATTGACCTCTCCCATGACCTCTCCTTTGACCTCAATATTTTTCTAGAGTTTCTGCACTTTCTCCTAAATATACATTTACACTTATTTTATATAATGAAATGAACTTTAAATTTTAACTAATACAATACAAATCAAAGTATTAGAAAATTAAAAAAATATATCAGAATTTTTTGATTGTTTTGTTAAAAAGATATTGATTTTTAAAAGTTTACTAGGTCTGTTTGTTATTAAAAAGTAGTGTATATTATTTTATTCTTTTCTAAATAATCGCCCTTGTAAAAAGTGCATTTTAGGACTAAGTGGGCCCAAAAGGTGTAAAATATAACCGAATAATGAACAGATTTTATGTGTTGTGTGTACAGTCTCTTATAAAAATAATATTTTTAAGTATTTAGTTCATTCAAAATACTGCATTATGAATTACGAGAGGGGTAAGTTTGGCGCTGATGGTATGGAAGAAACGAAGATAAAAGATGTTCATTTTAATCTCGGTTTGATTTTTTAGGTTATGGTATTGATTAGTGCATGGGGTAAGGTTTACTTACTATAAAGTGATAATTTTGTGTATGACTGTTGCGAGTAAACTGTCTTAATAGAAAATCTCAATTAATAATTCCAAGTTTTTTTTTTTTAATTACTTGTTTTTGATTTATTAATTTTTTTTGCAAATTAGAGACTGTAATTGTATAGATTATATATTTTCTAAGAAATTACTTTGAAGTATTAAGGAATTCGTGGGATTTTGATTACCACGTATACTACTGTTCAGACTGGATACAGATGGAGCCCTGGTTGTTCCTAATGATGGAGGTATTAAGGCCTGAGGTAATTGGGTTGGTGGAAGGACACCTGCTATCGTATCATCACAAAGGTGCATCGCAAGAACGCATTCTTCACATCCAAGAAAATCGTTGTTATTTATATAAGAAAGTTGCCTAAAATAGACCATTTTTAGTGTATATAAAAGCATTTATCACATTAAATCAGGGTTCAAAAATATCCAATATTTATTATAAATGTTAAAATATCGAATATTTATGATATATATCCATTTTGTTAATAAACGGTTATATTTCATACATACGCAAGTTATGTAATGCTTTTTAAATACTTAATAATCGTTTCTGCACTTTGTCAATTACTTTCTTTGTAAAAAATAATAAAAAAAACACAAAAAAACTTACTCTTTCGTAATGAAATTTTTCTGACACGACTGGCGCCATTAATGCTAGCAGAAGTGTTGTTATTTATGGATTAGAACTTATTATTAGAAAGTACCTTTTAACTCTATTTCAATGCCATTTACACTTGGAAAGTAGAAATACAGTAACAAACGCCAAAAGGTACTTAATAATATAAAATTTTAAACCATTTTTGTATTAATATTTATCATAATATATATATATATATATATATATATATATATATATATATATATATATATATATATATATATATATATATATATATATATATATATATATATATATATATATATATAATTATATATATATATAGGGTGTTTCAAATTCGACTCTCACCATTGGATCTCCGGAAACTATAAAAGATACGAAGATGGCTAAATTGGGGCAAGTTGGGCATTTATGTGACCAGCAATATACCGTTTAGAAAGTTTAAAATTCTGAGTAATTCGAGATATCCGAAAAAACGAAATTTTGGAAAATCGTTTTATTTTTTTCCGGGTTTCTTTTTAACGAATTCCAAAATAAATAATACATTTGCATTGTCACTTTTTCCGCTCTATCGAATGGTGTTCAAAGTTTTGCAACTCGACGTTTCGTTTTTCCGTAACCATCATCAACTTTTTTTTTTTTTATGGACGCCATATGGGAATTCCACAAATTTGAATGGCCCTTTTATCACATTTTCAACGATGTATCAAGTTACCCTTGTTGAACGGAAAATCGAAAAATTAACTAGAATATTTTTATAACGTAGTTGGCTTTGATTTCTCAAATCGGTGACGTGTCAATGACATTCTGTGTTTACTGTCAGTTGTGGTGTCGTTAAAAATGGAATTCACCAATGAAGAAAAACGAGATATGGTAAAACTTTATTACAAGAATGATAGTGTGAAAACATCGGAAGTGTATCTTAACTCGTATCCCGAGAGGCGACAACCTCATCGAACTTTATTTAAATTATTGGATAGAAACTTCGCTGAGTATGGTTCGTTTGAAAGCCTCTAGACAACAAAATGACAACCGAATGGTTTAAATAACAGAAAATTGCTAAAAACTAGAACTAAAAAATTATAACAAATGTTCAAAATGCTGCCCGTCATTTTCTAAACAAATCGCCACTCTTCTCTGTATGTTATTAACTGCGCGATTTATTTCTCTCCTTCTTTATCTTCCAAACTCCCTAACGATGTTGAGTTGAAGTTCCTCGATATTTTGGTATTCGCCTTGCCCATAAATTCGGTTTTTCAACGTTCCCCATAAAAATGTATCGAGGACATTGAGTTCTGGAGACCTAGCTGGCCATCTTACCGGCCCATTATTCCCAATCCACCTGTCACCAAACCTTTCGGAAAGATAATCAGATACTTGTCTTGTGTTGTAAGGTGGAGCACCATCGTGTGGGAACCAAATACTGTTGTAGTTTGCTAATGGTAAATCATCCAAATAGTCTTCAAAAGTTGACGTCAAAAACTGATAATACATTTCAGCGTTCAAATTTCCGTTGAAAAAATGAGGTCCTAAAATTCTATTTTTATAAATGCCTGCCCAGACATTAAGACTGAATTGCACTTGGGGTCGTAATTCTCGAAACTGCCGGGGATTGTTTATTCTCCAAATGTGTTCATTGTTTCGATTAAATATTCCACAATTGGTGAAAGTGCTCTCATCTGTCCAAATAACATTTTCTAGAAAAGCTGGAAAATCGGGTCGCCTTTGTAGCCAATCACAAAATTGTAATCGCCTTTCAGAATCACCAGGGTGCAGTTTTTGCAATATGTGGATTTTGTAGCATTTGAAACCACTTTTCCTGATCTCTCCAAACAGACGTGTGCGAAGAAACATCCAAATCAGTGTGTATCTGGCGTGTGGATTTACCTGGATTCGTATTTATCTACAAAATATGTATTAGTTTTTCATAAACGGTTTAATATTTTTTAGTTGATCGCAAATAACTAATTCCTAAATTCGAACTAAGTCATAAAGTCGACACATGCCCGGTATGTATTTGAAAATTGCCGCGTTCGTCAACATTTTTTCCGAATAGATAATCGATTAGGTACTTTGCGTCCTAAAACAAATGTTAACATTAATTATACCTCATTTAGATGTTTTCTTACTTTCCTCATCAATTCTGTCCCCATATTTTTGTCTGGGCTTTTCAAACGAACCATACTCAGCGAGGTTTCTATCCAATAATTTGAATAAAGTTCGATGAGGTTGTCGTCTCTCGGGGTACGAGTTAAGATACACTTCCGATGTTTTCACACTGTTCCTATCATTCTTGTAATAAAGTTTTACCATATCTCGTTTTTCTTCATTGGTGAATTCCATTTCTAACGACACCACAACTGCCAGTAAACACAGAATGTCATTTACACGTCACCGATTTGAGAAATCAAAGCCAACTACGTTATAAAAATATTCTAGTTAATTTTTCGGATTTTCCGGGCAACAAAGATAACTTATGATACATCGTTGAAAATGTGATAAAAAGGGCCATTCAAATTTGTGGAATTCCATATGGGGTCCATAAGAAAAAAATTTTATGATGGTTACCAAAACGAAACGTCGAGTTGCAAAACTATGAACACCATTCGATAGAGCGGAAAAAGTGACAATGCAAATGTATTATTTATTTAGGAATTCGTTGAAAAGAAACCCAGGAAAAATAAAACGATTTTCCAAATTTCGTTTTTTTCCGGATATCTCCGAATTTTCGAATTTTCAATCTTTCTAAACGGCATATTGTTGGTCCATAAATGCCAACTTGCCCCAATTTAACCATCTTCGTATCTCCAAGTTTCCGAGATAGCATTGGTGAGGTCGAATTTGAAACACCGGTATATATATATATATATATATATATATATATATATATATATATATATATATATATATATATATATATATATATATATATATATATATATATATATATATATATATATATATATATATATATATATATATATATATATATATATATATATATATATATATATATATATATATATATGTATATGTATATGATATGTATGATACTTAATCTTGTTTGAGGTGGAATTGCCCAATCTGCTTCACTATAAAAGAAGATAAAAATAGTATAAAAATAGGTTAAATACTTTTCATACTAACACTGGGTTCTTACATATTCTTCTTCTAAATAAAGATGGCAGGCATAGAAAGTTGCTTTCAAAAATGTTATAATTTAATTTATATTTTATTATTTTTGTGGTATGATTCTATATTTTTGTCTTAGTAATGTAAAGTGTAATATTAACTTATAAATAAGACAATTTTTATAGATAGGTTAAAATTTATAAAAAATAAAATATATATTACTTTTAAAATTATTTATTTACAAGCGAGTTAATAGACGGAAATTTTTTTTTTAAACTTAAATAATCAGTTTCACGTCTTTTATTTTAAAATAGCATGAACATTTTTGATGACTTTTTGGCAAAAAAAAAAACGTGAGCTATTTAGATCATTTTTTTTATTCTTACTTTTATTTAAAGCAGTATCTTTGGTTTATAATTGTATACACAATTTTTATAAAATTGCTGGCGAGGAATTATTAGGCTTTATGTATTTATTATTTTTTTGAAAAACAACGTTTTTATAACATTTTTTTGGAACAAACTCTGCTGAACTAAATCAAACAATAAATGTAACAGAAAAATAAAAGATAATTCTTAAATAACATTATTTTTAGTCGAACGCAACTTAAACCTTTTGGAAACCAGGCTTATAGGTTTCTAACAAGTCTTGTCTTAAGGCATAAAATTTTGATCTTTACAGCTGTCATCGCTGTCGAAATCGATGTTTTGGCATATTGGACAGACGTAGGATGGATCTTTGCTTTCTTCATTGCAGAGACCGCAAACCCAACGCTGGCACTCTACACAAGCAATCCAGTCAGGTCCAAAATAGGCGAACCAGCTTTTATAACAAACGGAACATAGGTCTTGCGATTTCGCTTTTACAACTCTGGGTGAAAGTTTTATACCGGAGGGTCCTGGTTGTGGCTCACTTGTGGCTACAGACGCCTTCGCCTTTATTTTTCTGCTTCTTGGCTCTTGACGTTTAGTTTTTTGTGGTTTCTTTGGTTCCTCCACGTCTGCTGCAATTTCTTCTTGGAGCTCTGTGGGAATTGGAAAGCTGGATAGTTCTCTCTGCGTTATTGTTAACGCTTTACCGGGATCCATACGCTTGCCTCGTTTAAGAACCACTGTTTTGTTTGCGCCCCGCATTTCCTGTAAAAGTTCAACAACACTGGAGTTCAATAGTTCAGGGTCTGAGGTCTCAGCTTCACGATTAGGAATTCTTTTCAACACTTCATCTGGCTGGAAAGGACATAGACCAGTTGCACGAAAGCCAGAGGACAAGTTCTTGGAAACATTTGTGCTTATTCCATTCCACAGCCTACTCAAAAGAATTGGAAATTGTTCCTTTGAAATAGATCCACTTGACCTGCTTTCTTTACGCCACTTGTTCAATATTTCACGCCACTTTTTCTTCATGGGCGCGAATACAACCACATCTAGTGGCTGCATCAGATGTGTGCTGTTTGGGGGAAGTGGTGTAAGATAGATGTTGTTTTCTTCACATGATCTAATGACCTCAGGGAAGAAATGGGAAGCCAAATTGTCTCCCATAATATTTTTTGGGCTCGATTGTTCATTTTGTTTAAATGTGGCAGAAGGATGTTAAAAAACCATTCCTCGAAGAGTGTCATGTCGAACCATCCGCTTTGGCTACAAGCATAGACAGTTCCTAAGGGTCCTTCATTGGTCTAGTTCTCATAAAGATTGCCGGCTTTGTACACCACCATTGGTGGTAGCAAAATCCCATTTGCACTTCCACAAACCATTATGCTAATAGCAGCTTTTGAATGCTGCTGCACTCTTTCAACTCTTCTGGTGCCCCTAGAAACAATAACTTTTTTTGCACCGGGATCATCTTGGACGTTGGTTTCGTCATAATTAAAAACCAATGCTGGATCTGAGTCTTTCAAAACTGGTTTTATATTCATGAAGAATTCATTAATAAGTTGTGCTTCTACAGACGCTCGCGAACGTTAAATATTTGAAGCTAAGCGGACACTTAAATTGTTTCGCGTTATAAAATGTTCGATAAAATCAGATCCCGGTTTATTGTCTGTAAATTCTTTCACTGTACGACCCCCTTTTTCCAAGTATTTTTTCAAAACCTCGTGTATATCAGCCTTCGTTAAAGGAAACCCCCAATCGCTAACCGTTCTAAAAGTGTGGGTTAAGAGAGTCTCTTCTTCTCGGGTAAATATGGTAGGATGGCCTACAGCCTTTGTGTGCCTACCAAAAAACTTATTTTGGAAAGTTCCTCTAGGGATTTTAAACCTTCGATTCGCCATGGCCTGAGACATCCCCCCTTTAATGGCGGCTAGTGCTTCATCCAATCTTTCTTGGTTATAATTGCCGTATGTACGGCCACCCAATTTTTTTACGTAATGTCGTGGCATTATACTATTACTTTATACCTGCAACAAAAGAAATAAATGTAAAAAACATATCTAAAATAATAAGAAGTAATAAAAAAATAATAATAAAAAAAAGTACGTAGGTGCCAAAGTTACCCCCCGGTGCCAAAGTAACCCCGTTTTACGGTATGAATAAGAGTGCGAGGGAGAATTGGATTATGAATATTATATTGTGATTTTTACAATGTAAGAACAAACTAGATAAGGAAGTAAAGTTAATCATAGGATACATATGGTATAATTGACCTTAAATACAATTGTCTTGAATAATAGTGTAATGAAATATAAGTAGCATCATAAACAAAATCATATTACTAAATTTATTTTTATAATCTCTTGTGATATAAAATTGAGCTTTAAGTACAGGTTTATCCCATGAAAACAAAACAGGTAGCTTTTTGATTTTATCAGTACTTTAATTCCTAGATCAATACATATATGATTCTTTGTATATGCATTGATCTAAAATTATATATTTTTAATTTAAAAATATTTTTTCATGTTTAAATCAAAAAAATATTCGTCTACTATTCTATTATCATTTAAAAAATTGATATGGATATTTGTTTACCCTTTGAATAACAAATTATGTTTTAAATAGTGTAACATTGTGTGACTAGTGGGGTCCGCATCATACGGGTTTTTTTATTTACTGAATTTATGGCCGATTTTATTAAAATTCTGATATGAGAGTCTTTTTAGACCGTGATAACGAATTTGTAATCAAGCTTTATAGCATCAATTAATTTTTTTCTTACATTTGCATAAGTGTATGCCAAAAACTTTGGTTAGTTTTAGTCAAGAGCTACATACGGGTTCGTATTTAGACTTTTCCTAGATCTAATGTTTAATTTTTACAGAAGATGGTGATATAATATATAATTATTACTGAACAAAATTTCTTTAAAAAGTTTCTCCCTTAAATATCATATATCATATGTTTCCATTTAGATAAAATAAAATAGGATTTTACCTACAATAAAAATGTTTATATTTTTAAAATGCTATAATTTTGTCAAAAGCTGCTATTTTGTCAGTTATAATTATTCACTCGAACTTAACCTTAAAATTATATAAACTTTTTTAAAGTTTTTCGTATTAAAAACTAATTATTTCTAAAATGGAATATTTTATAGTAATGTATTTATTATTTTATAAGATAAATTTATTTTTACGTTTCATTAGTAATTATTTTTAATTAAAAGAGACTAACAACCATTTCCCGAAATCATTATTTAGTTAAATGAAAAATGAGTAGTAGATCTAGTTTAGTAAATAGTAAAATTAAAAATTTTCTTACCCAGGTTATTTTGGGCAGTACTTAGATATGGAGTATAGTAAGTAGTTCCACCAATAAGTTGTTGTTATACAAGTCTGAGGACTAAAAAGAAATTCAAAGAGCTTTATTGTTTTGTCAAAATTTTTTTTTTTAAATACAAAGTACCTTTACTTTTAATATTATTAAAAATTATTATAAAAAAAATGGTTAGAATTAGTTTTCAAAAATTTAAAATTGTTTATTTGTATTAAAAAATAATATTTTATTCATTTAGAATTATTTTATGAAATTTAAAGTTATTAGCAAATTTACATCTTTGATTTTGCTGTAAACAAAATGTTATAAATAATGTTTTCAATGTAAATAAACATTTTTTAATATTCCAGTTTTTAAATATTCAAAAAAGAATTAGTTATTTCAAAAAATTTTAATTTTTACTCAGCTCTGCTCTGTATATTCAAAAATTACACTCAATCATTTAATATACCATTGTGAACAAAAAATATTTTGATATTGGTATCTTAAACCGTCGTAACAGAAAGATTGTTGTTAAGTTTGATTTGTTATAATTTTCCACACTGTCAATACCGTCAAATTTTAAAGGACTTTTTTTGTTTACAATAACATTTTATGTTGTTGAATGTGACTTTTAAATATACAGGATATGTCATAAAGTTTTGATTTTGTTTTTGAAATTTGGACATGTAGGATTAATTCGTTAGGATTGAAAACTCTTTATTTCAAATTTTTAGTATGTATTGAAAGAATCATTATTAATGTGAATAAAACCTCGTTAATTTTTAATTTTTTTTTTTTTTTGAGAAAGTTTACTCGCAACAGCTGTGGACAAAATTATCGTTTTATAGTAGGTAAAAATTGGCTCGTTTACAAATCAAACCGAAATTGAGATGAATATTTTTTATATTTGTTTTTTCATGCTATTTGCGTTAAATTTGTTCATTTTTATTTGAAATTGATTGTTGAACGGATTGGGACTATTACCAGTACGGATCATTATATTTTTTTCTATTTTGTTTAATTTGTGATGCAGTATTTTAAATGGAGAAAGAGAAGATCGAATATGCTTTATTAAAAGTTTTGAATGTTTGAAAATTTTATTTTCCTAGAAGACTACACAAAATATATAAAGTTTTATGTTTATTTTCTTTATTTTATTAGTTTTGAATAAAGCATAATAAATTGTTTATTTATGTAATATATACAAGAAGTATCCTAAAAATATAAGAATTAAACTTTAAAATTTTCTTTAGTATTTATTTTAAAATGTTAATTATTGTTTACTACAAATAATATAATACAATATATGTTTAATCTTTTAATTTTACCATTAAAAAAATAAATCACTTATAGTTTCATTTATTATAAATTTATAGAACCAAATAATAAGAGAGAAAAATGAAAGACCGGTTTCGTTCTTGTTCTTTAATATTATTATTAAGAAATAAGAGTTGGTGAGAAAAGAATAAAAATTTAGGGTTGTTTGTAGCAGTTTTTGTCTTATTAATTAATTTCTTTATGTTTTTTTTAACATGGCTCTAATTAAATTTTGATTACTACATCACTGAAATTCATAAAAAGTTTAAATTTTGAAGTAATTTAGAGTGGTCTTGAATATTACTAATTAGTGAGGAAATTTGTTCTATATATTATACAGAGTGGGTTAAAATTAGTGATTTTATGGCGAGATACAAACATGAAGAAACGTGTATTTTTTAAATGGAACACTCTGTATATTATAACATATAAAAGACAATTAAAATCTTTTGCAAATGATTTATCATGTTCCTATATTTAAACAGTAAAGTTTTGGAAATAATAACAAGAGTCTGTAAAAATTGGATTATTTTGGGATATATGCTAATTTTCCGAATTCAAAAGCAACAATAATAATATACATATATTATTTATAACATTTTGTATATTAATATATTAGAATTTAATTTAAAATATAAATAATATATTTATTGAATTTTTTTTTCCTTGGATTCGATATCTATTTTGACTTATATGTTGACCTCTTTGACCTCTTCTTGAACCTCTTTTGACTTCTAAATTGAACTCTCTATTGATCTTTCCATTGACCTTTCCATTGACCTTTCCCATGACCTCTCCTTTGACCTCAATATTTTTCTAGAGTTTCTGCACTTTCTCCTAAATATACATTTACAGTTATTTTATATAATGAAATGAACTTTACATTTTAACTAACACAATATAAATCAAAGTATTAGAAAATTTAAAAAATTATATCAGAATTTTTTGATTGTTTTGTTAAAAAGATATTGATTTTTAAAAGTTTACTAGGTCTGTTTGTTATTAAAAAGTAGTGTATATTATTTTATTCTTTTTAAAATAATCGCCCTTGTGAAAAGTGCATTTTAGGACTAAGTGGGTACAAAAGGTGTAAAATATAACTGAATAATGAACAGATCTTATGTGTTGTGTGTACAGTCTCTTATAAAAATAATATTTTTAAGTATTTAGTTTGACGCTGATGGTATGGAAGAAACAAAGATAAAAGATGTTCATTTTAATCTCGGTTTGATTTTTTAGATTATGGTATTGATTTGTGCATGGGCTGAGGTTTACTTACTATAAAGTGATAATTTTGTGTATGACTGTTGCGAGTAAACTGTCTTAATAGAAAAGAACGTGATTATAAATCTCAATTGATAATTCCGAGTATTTTTTTTTAAATTACTTGTTTTTGATTTATTAAATTTTTTGCAAATTAGAGACTGTAATTGTATAGATTATATATTCTCTAAGAAATTACTTTGAAGTATTAAGACATTCGTGGGATTTTGATTACCACGTATACTACTGTTTAGACTGGATACAGATGGAGCCCTGGTTGTTCTTAATGATGTAGGTATTAATGCCTGAGGTAATTGGGTTGGTGGAAGGACACCTGCTATCTCTTCATCACAAAGGTGCATCGCAAGAACGAATTCTTTATATCCAAGAAAGTCGCCGTTATTTATATTAGAAAGTTGCCTAAAAAAGACTATTTTTATTGTATATAAAAGCATTTATCACATTAAATCAGGGTTCAAAAATATCCAATATTTATTATAAATATTAAAATATCGAATATTTATGATATATATCCATTTTGTTAATAAACAGTTATATTTTATACATACACAAGTTATGTAATGCTTCTTAAATACGTAATAATGAACTAAAATCTTTTCTGCACTTTGTCAATTACTTTCTTTGTAAATAATAATAAAAAAAGACACAAAAAAAACTTACTCTTTCGTAATAAAATTTTTCTGACACGACTGGCGCCATTAATGCCGGCAGAAGTGTTGTCATTTATGGATTACAACTTATTATTAGGAAGTATCTTTTAACTCTATTTCAATGCCATTTACATTTGGAAAGTAGAAATACAGTACAAACGCCAAAAGGTACTTAATAATATAAAATTTTTAAACCATTTTTGTATTAATATATATCATAAATATATGTATATACATATATATATATATATATATATATATATATATATATATATATATATATATATATATATATATATATATATATATATATATATATATATATCATGATAAATATCCATTGATATATATCCTCGAACCTTGCATTAAATAAATACAAAATTTACCAAATATGAGCTAAAATATATCCAGGTAGCTTAGTTTCAGTCATAGCAATTCTAGCTTGTGCTTTGGATAAATAGCGGGTGTTTGAAGTGTTTAACATTTGTGTATATTTAAATCTTGTTTGGGGTGGAATTGCCCAATCTGCTTCTCTATAAAAAAAGATAAAAATATTATGAAAATAGGTTAAATATTTTTCATACTAACACTGCGTTCTTACATATTCTTCTTCTAAATAAAGATGGCAGGCGTAGAAAGTTGCTTTCAAATATGTTAAAATTTAATTTATATTTTATTATTTTTGTGGTATGATTTTAAATTTTTGTCTAAGTGATGTAAAATGTAATATTAACTTATAAATAAGACAATTTTTATAGATAGGTTAAAATTTATAAAAAATAAAATATGTTACTTTTAAAATTATTTATTTACTAGCGAGTTAATAGACCAGATTTTTTTTTAAACTTAAATAATCAGTTTCACGTCTTTTCTTTTTATTAAGCATGAAAATTTTGGATGACTTTTTGGCAAAAAAAAGTGAGATATTTAGATCATTTTTTTTATTCTTATTTTTATTTAAAGCAGTATCTTTGGTTTATAATTGTATACACAATTTTAAAAAAATTGCTGGCGAGGAATTACTTTATTTATTTATTTTTTTTATTTTTTTGCGATCGAACAGTCACTTGTAATCTTCGGGTATATATCTACTAAAAGCAGCTGGTCGCTCAACAGTGTGAATAAGAGTGCGAGGGAGAAAAAATGCAGTATAATCCTTCTTTTTCGCTACAACGCGCTAATTGGTCAGTGAGAGGGGTATTCCGTTTTGCCCATCAACTAATCAGCACGTTGGAGCGATAGAAAAGGTTAAATTGTGATTTTTCTGTCAGCATAGCCATAGGAATTTCTTGGCCCAATTCGAAATACGTGGTCACAATTAATTGGAGCTATTTCCCATATTTCTAACGAGTTTTTGTCGGTTAGTTAAATAAATGTTCTTGGGAAAGGTGAGTTCTAAAAGAGGATACATATTTTTTTTCATTTGTTAAAAACGAAACGGAGTTTTTTTATATAATATTATCTTAAGAAGTAAATTTTCGTCTATTTAATTACATTGTAAATAAAGAAGTTTAAAAATATCTCATATAGTTTGTTTTTTATATATTTTTTTAAATGTTAAGGTAGTTTATTTGTAACAGTTGTAGATAAAATTATCGTTTTATAGTAAATAAGACCTAGTGCGCCTACAATTTAAACCCTTAATCTCGGATGGATATTTTTTACCTTCGTTTTTTCCATGCTATCCTCGCCCAAGTTACTTATCTTTCTCTAACAAAAATAGATTGTTGAATAAGCTTAGGGTATACCAGGATGAATCATTTCATTTTTTTAATTTTAGTTTAATTCGTGTTACAGTAATTTAATTAACTTTAAATTTAATGTTCTAAATAATATCAAATATGCCTTACCAAAAGTTAAAGGTTTACATATTTTATTTTATTATATTTTTATACATGATAGATATTACAATGTTAATTATGCACAATTTGATTGTTTAAAATCTTGTTTTGCATACAAAAAAAAAAGTTTTCTTTTTCAATTAAGAAAAAAATGTTTTTATTAATATTATATTTCAAGTTCATTTAATTCTTAAAAAAAACTGTTTTACGAGTGAACTATTTTGACAAGGAAATTTTCGTCTATTTACTAGGAAGTAAATAAAGTTTAAAATACTTTATATGGTTTATCTTTTATTTATATTTTTTAAATGTTAACAATTACATGATAAATATTTATTTTAATTTTATGTTCTGGGATAAAAATTAAAACATTTATTGTTATAAAACAAACTATATTTTAAACGATTCAATTAAATTATTTTCCCAAGGACGTGCATCAGCTCTAGGAGTTTTTTAATTACTCCCGATTCACCAACACCATGGGTTTTTAAAAATTAGAAATCAAAACTATTGACTGCTTTTATTTTATTTCGAATTATGAATATTATATTGTGATTTTTACATAAGAACAAACTAGATAAGGAAGTGACTTAATCATAGGATACATAGTATAATTGCCTAAAAAATTTGTTTAATTAGTCTAATGAAATATAAGAATCATAAACAAAACCATATTACTAAATTTTTTTTATAATCTCTTGTGATATAAAATTGAGCTTTAGTACAGGTTTATCCATGAAAACAAACCAGAAATTTTTGATTATATCAGTACTTAACTCCTGGTCAATACATATATGATTCTTTGTATATGTATTGATCTAAAATGATATATTTTTAATTTAAAAATATTTTTTCATGTTGAAACAAAAACATTCGTCTATTATTTTATTATCATTTAACAAATTATATGGATATTTATTTACCTTTAAAATAAAAATTATTTTTTAAATAGTGTAACATTGTGTGACTAGTGGGGTCCGCATCATACGGGTTTTTATTTTACTAAATTTATGCTGATTTTATTGAAATTTTGATTTGAGAGTTTTTGACTAATAAAATTTGTAATCAAGTTTTATAGCATCAATTAATTTTTTTTTTTACATTTGCATAAGTGTATGCCAAAAACTTTGGTTAGTTTTAGTAGAGACAAAGATAGGTTCTTTTAGACGTTTTTAGATCTAATGTTTAATTTTTACCAAAGATGTAATATAAAAATTATTAGAACAAAATAGGTTTTTTAATGTTAACGAATACATGATAAATATTTATTCTAACTTTATTTTCTATGATGAAAATTAAAACATTTATTGTTATAAAACAAACTATACTTAGAAATCAGATTCAATTAAATTATTTTTTGCCAAGTTACTTGCATCAGCTCTAGGAGTATTAATTACTCCCGATTCATCAACACCATCGATTTCTGAAATAATATAGAAATCAAAACTATTGACTATATTGTATTTTATTTCTATGGATTATGAATATTATATTGTAATTTTTACAATGTAAGAACAAACTAAATAAGATAGTGAAGTTAATCATAGGATACATATGGTATAATTGACCTCAAATACAATCGTCTTGAATAATAGTGTAATGAAATATAAGTAGAATCATAAACAAAATTATATTACTAAATTTATTTTTATAATCTCTTGTGATATAAAATTGAGCTTTTAGTACAGGTTTATTTCTTGAAAACAAAACAGGTAGCTTTTTGATTTTATCAGTACTTTAATTCCTAGGTCAATACATATATGATTCTTTGTATATGTATTGATCTAAAATGATATATTTTTAATTTAAAAATATTTTTTCATGTTTAAATCAAAAAAATATTCGTCTTCTATTCTATTATCATTTAACAAATTGATATGGATATTTGTTTACCCTTTGAATAACAAATCATGTTTTAAATAGTGTAACATTGTGTGACTAGTGGGGTCCGCATCATACGGGTTTTTTATTTACGGAATTTATGGCCGATTTTATTGAAATTTTGATATGAGAGTTTTTTTGGACAGTAATAACGAATTTGTAATCAAGCTTTATAGCATCAGTTAATTTTTTTATACAGGGTACCCAAAAAGTTAAAATAAACATGAAATACCATTAAGAATAAACTACCTTTATTTATCGTTTTAAAGTAAAATGGCAAATAAAAAAAGGTTTTAAATCCTATTCAGTGCTTACATAAAGAACCCAAGCTACATTTGTCCCCGGTACTGTAATAGCAGTTCATCCAACTTATCCGAAAAAAAAGGTTTGTAGCATTTCTATGTATGAATTCCTGTTGCACGTGTTCTCAAAGAAAAACGGTCCTATTATTCCAAAGTACGAAATTTCACACCATACATTAACTTTTTTAAATATTGAAGATGGGCAGGAATTCTAAATTTGGGATTTTATGTACTCCAGTATCGTATGTGCTGGGAAGCCACTGTACCGTTTGTTAAAAAAGTCGATTCATCAAAAACTTTGGTTAGTTTTAGTCGAGAGCTAGATACGGGTTCGTATTTAGACTTTTCCTAGATCTAATGTTTAATTTTTACAGAAGATGGTAGATATAATATATAATTATTACTGAACAAAATATAGGATTTTTTTTAATGTTAACAAATACATGATAAATATTTATTCTAACTTTATTTTCTATGATGAAAATTAAAACATTTATTGCTATAAAACAAACTATACTTACAAATCAGATTCAATTAAATAATTTTCTGCCAAGTGACTTGCATCAGCTCTAGGAGCATTGATTACTTCCGATTCACCAACACCATCGATTTCTGAAATAGTATAGAAATCAAAACTATTGACTGCATTGTATTTTATTTCTATGAATTATGAATATTATACTGTGATTTTTACAATGTTAGAACAAACTAGATAAGGAAGTGAAGTTAATTATAGGATACATATGGTATAATTGAGCTCAAATACAATTGTTTTGAACAATAGTGTAATGAAATATAAGTAGTATCATAAACAAAACCATATTACTAAATTTATTTTTATAATCTCTTGTGATATAAAATTGAACTTTTAGTACAGGTTTATACCATGAAAACAAAACAGGTAGCTTTTTGATTATATCAGTACTTTAATTCCTCGGTCAATTCATATATGATTCTTTGTATATGTATTGATCTAAAATGATATACGTTTAATTCAAAAATAATTTTTCATGTTTAAATCAAAAAAATATTCGTCTTCTATTCTATTATCATTTAACAAATTGATATGGATATTTGTTTACCCTTTGAATAAAAAATTATGTTTTAAATAGTGTAACATTATGTGACTAGTGGGGTCCGCATCATACGGGTTTTTTTATTTACTGAATTTATGGCTGATTTTATTGAAATTTTGATATGAGAGTTTTTTTGGACCGTAATAACGAATTTGTAATCAAGTTTTTTAGCATCAATTATTTTTTTCTTACATTTGCATAAGTGTATGACAAAAACTTTCGTTAGTTTTAGTCGAGAGCTAGATACGGGTTCGTATTTAGACTTTTCCTAGATATAATGTTTAATTTTTACAGAAGATGGCAGATATAATATATAATTATTACTGAACAAAATATAGGGTTTCTTTAAAAAGTTTCTCCCTTAAATATTTTATATCATATGTTTCCATTTAGATAAAATAACATAGCATTTAACCTACAATAAAAATGTTTGTATTTTTAAAATGCTATAATTTTGTCAAAAGCTGCTATTTTTTCAGTTATAATTATTCACTCGAAGTTAACCTTAAAATTACATAAACTTTTTTAAAATTTCTCGTATTTAAAACTAATTATATCTAAAATGGAATATTTTATAGTAATGTATTTATTATTTTATAGAATAAATTTATTTTTACGTTTCATTAGTAATTATTTTTAATTAAAAGAGAATAACAAACATTTCTCGAAATCATTATTTAGTTAAATGAAAAATGAGTAGTAGATCTAGTTTAGTAAATAGTAAAATTAAAAATTTTCTTACCCAGGTAATTTTGGGCAGTACTTATATATGGAGTATAGTAAGTAGTTCCACCAATAAGTTGTTGTTATACAATTCTGAGGAGTAAAAAGAAATTCAAAGGTTTTTTTTTTTTGTCAAAAATTTTTTTTTCGATATACCTTTACTTTTAATAATATTAAAAATTATTATAAAAAAATGGTTTAGAATTAGTTTTAAGATATTTAACATTGTTTATTTGTATTAAAAAATAATATTTTATTCATTTAGAATTATTTTATCAAATTTTAAGTTATTAGCAAATTTACATCTTTGATTTTATTGTAAACAGAATGTTATACATAATGTTTTCAATGTAAATAAACATTTTAAATATTCCAGTTTTTAAATATTCAAAAAGAAATTAGTGATTTAAAAAAAAATCAATTCTTACTCAGCTCTGCTCTGTATATTCAAAAATTACACTCAATCATTTAATAAAGCATTGTGAACAAAAACTATTTTGATATTGGTATCTTGAACCGTCGTAACAGAATGATTATTGTTAAGTTTATTTTGTTATAATTTTCTACACTGTGAATACTGTCAAATTTTAAAAGACTTTTTTTGTTTACGATAACATTTTATGTTGTTGAATGTGACTTTTAAATGTACAGGATATGTCATAAAGTTTTGATTTTGTTTTTGAAATTTGGACATGTAGGATTAATTCGTTAGGATTGAAAACTCTTCCAAATTTTTAGTATTTATTGAAAGAATCATTATTAATGAGAATAAAACCTCGTTAATTTTTTAAATGTTTTTTTAAGATAGTTCGCAACAGCTGAAGACAAAATTATCGTTTTATAGTAAGTAAAAATTGGCTCGTTTACAAATTAAACCGAAATTGAGATGAACTTTTTTATATTTGTTTTTTTCATGCAATTTACGTTAAATTTGTTCATTTTTATTTAATAAAAATTGATTGTTAAACGGGTTGGGACTATTACCAGTTTTCTATTTTGTTTAATTTGTGATGCAGTATTTAAAATGAAGAGAGAGAAGATTGAATATGCTTTATTAAAAGTTTTGAATGTTGGAAAATATTATTTTTCTAGAAGACTACACAAAATATATAAAGTTTTATGTTCATTTTCTTTATTTTATTACTTTTGAATAAAGCATAATAAATTGTTTATTTATGTAATATAAACAAGAAGTATCTTAAAAATATAATAATTAAAATTCAAAATTTTCTTTGGTATTTATTTTAAAATGGTAATTATTCTTTACTACAAATAATATAATAGAATATATGTTTAATTTTTTAATTTAAACCTTAAAAAAATAAATCACTTATACTTTCATTTATTATAAATTTATAGAACCAATTAATAAGAGAGAAAGATGGAAGACCGGTTTCGTTCTTGTTCTTTAATATTATTATTAAAAATAAGAATTGGTGAGAAAAGAATAAAAATTTAGGGTTGTTTGTAGTAGTTTTTGTCTTATTAATTAATTTCTTTATGTTTTTTTAAAACATAGCTCTAATAAAATTTTGATTACCACATCACTGAAAATCATAAAAAGTTTAAATTTTGGAAGTAATTTAGAGTGGTCTTGAATATTACTAATTAGTGAGGAAATTTGTTCTATATATTACACAGAGTGGGTTAAAATTAGTGATTTTACCGTGAGATACAAAGATGAAGAAAAGTGTATTTTTTAAATTGAACACTCTGTATATTATAACATATAAAAGACAATTAAAATCTTTTGCAAATGATATATCATATTCCTATATTTAAATAGTAAAGTTTTGGAAATAAGAACAAAAGTCCGTAAGAATTGGATTATTTCGGGATATATGCTAATTTTTCGAATTCAAAAATAACAATAAAAATATACATATATTATTTATAAGATTTTGTATATTAATATATTGGAATTTAATTTAAAATATAAATAATATGTTTATTGATTCTTTTTACCTTGGATTCGATATCTATTTTGACTTATATGTTGACCTCTTTGACCTCTTCTTGAACCTCTTTCGACTTCTAAATTGAACCCTCCATTGACCTCTCCCTTGACCTCTCCTTTGACCTCAATATTTTTCTAGAGTTTCTGCACTTTCTCCTAAATATACATTTAAACTTATTTTATATAATGAAATGAAATTTAAATTTTAACTAATACAATATAAATCAAAGTATTAGAAAATTTAAAAAAATATATCAGAATATTTTGATTGTTTTGTTTAAAAGATATTGGTTTTTAAAAGTTTACTAGGTCTGTTTCTTATTAAAAAGTCGTGTATATTATTTTGTTCTTTTTTAAATAATCTCCCTTGTGAAAAGTGCATTTTAGGACTAAGTGGGCCCAAAAGGTGTAAAATATAACCGAATAATGAACAGATCTTATGTGTTGTGTGTACAATCTCTTATAAAAATAATATTTTTAAGTATTTAGTTCATTTAAAATACTGCATTATGAATTACGAGAGGGGTAAGTTTGGCGCTGATGGTATGGAAGAAACGAAGATAAAAGATGTTCAATTTAATCTCCGTTTGATTTTTTTACTTACTATAAAGTGATAATTTTGTGTATGGCTGTTGCGAGTGAACTGTCTTAATAGAAAATAACGTGATTATAAATCTCAATTGATAATTCCGAGTATTTTTTTTAAATTACTTGTTTTTGATTTATTAAATTTTTTGCAAATTAGAGACTGTAATTGTATAGATTATATATTTTCTAAGAAATTACTTTGAAGTATTAAGGCATTCGTGGCATTTTGATTACCACATATACTACTGTTTAGACTGGATACAGATGGAGCCCTGGTTGTCCTTAATGATGGAGGTATTAATGTCTGAGGTAATTGGGTTGGTGGAAGGACACCTGCTATCGTCTCATCACAAAAGTGCATCGCAAGAATAAATTCTTCACATCCAAGAAAATCGTATCGTATTTATGGATATATATATATATATATATATATATATATATATATATATATATATATATATATATATATATATATATATATATATATATATATATATATATATATATATATATATATATCCATTTTGTTAATAAACAGTTATATTTTATACATATACAAGTTATGTAATGCTTCTTAAATACTTAATAATGAACTAAAATCGTTTCTGCACTTTGTCAATTACTTTCTTTGTAAAAAATAATAAAATAAACACAAAAAAAACTTACTCTTTAGTAATGAAATTTTTCTGACACGACTGGCGCCATTAATGCCGGCAGAAGTGTTGTCATTTATGGATTAGAACTTATTATTAGAAAGTATCTT